>VYXH01004465.1:200969-231662 GCA_013397275.1 Burhinus bistriatus | reverse complement strand
TTTTTTTTTTTTTTGTGCAAAAAGACCAATTTGTCTAGAAGAACAGTAAGACATGGTGATTGCTGAACCCTCACGTGCTGTTTCTGCAAACTACTTTTCAACCTATATCCAGTCTTTACACAACTGAAGATTTGGTTGCTCTTCAGTGATTTATGCTGTCATTTCTCCAGGCCAGAAGAATGACTTGCTTCATTAAACATTAAAAATTTGCCATATCATTCCCTTTAGCCAAGACTATTTTAAAGGAAGATTTACTCCTCAAACGAATACTATTTAAGTATCGAAGTTATGGATATTTGTTAAGTGTTGCCATGTTTTCTATAATAAGGTACACCACAACATTACGTTAAAAGCTTTTAAATACTTGTCTGTTACTTGCTGGAATAGCTTTACTCTGGGTTTATATACCACCACTGACACAGCAGAAGTATTAGGAAACCTTTTACTTTTTACAACAGATTCAGTATTTAAATCTTTTCAATTTTAAATCAATGCATTATTTAAACTACATTAACTGTTAATTCAATTCATACTTTGAACTTATGCCAGTATTTAACTGCATTACATTTTCAATACCAGTGGAAAAATGACTTTTTTCTTTGGTTGGAAATGTAGTCCTTGCAAAGAATCAGTTCCAATGAAGTTGTACATTTTTCAGTATTTATTTAGACTAAGAAAAAAATACAAGATATTTTAATTACTAAGTGAAATGCAGTTGATTTTTAACAATTTGCTTAAATTATATTTGCTACATAACCTATTTTAAAAAAATAATTTCTCAAAAGATGCTGTTATTTCCCAGTGCTAGATTCAATCGTTAATCATCCCTGTGTGAGACATTCCAACCCAGTGTCCCTTCAGACTGCAAGACTGTTCAAACTATGTTTGTCAAAAATAAAGTGGACATTAGCATATCTCTCAGGAGCACTGTTTAACCTTAATAACTAAGCTGTTTATTGAACCTGAGATCACACTGTAGGGGTTTATCTGTACATTTGTTCCAATAAGATAAGATTCAGCACCTGTGGTAGTGCAATTTGAAATTTATTTTCTGAATTTCCCTTTCTCAATCAAGGGCAAACTCTCTTCTGCTGCACAAACACGGAAATACAACAGTTACCAGCACACTCTCAGTCTGCAGGAACACTCCCGAACCAGCACAATTCTCCCAACAGGGGAGATGCAGCTAGCCGTTGTAAAAGACTATGTGTAAAAGCCCCTAGAAATCCCACCTCCCACCAAAACAAAAAAAGCCACACAAAAAAGAGCCTATAGCAAGAGAACCGGAGTGCCTGGGGTGGGACAGATCTCACCTAAACCTAACAGCCTCTTCTACAGCAGATTTCAGCTAATCCAAATTGGACTTTTACAGTGGATTGAGGCTAATTCCATTTATAGAATCATAGAATGGTTTAGGTTGGAAAAGACCTTAAAGATCATCTAGTTCCAACCCCCTTGCCACGGACAAGGACACCTCCCACTAGACCAGATTGCTCAGAGCCTCATCCAACCTGGCCTTGAACACTTCCAGGGATGGGGCCTCCACGGCTCCCCTGGGCAACCTGTTCCAGTGCCTCACTACCCTCATAGTGAAGCATTTCTTCCTGAGATCTATTCTAAATCTCCCCTCTTCTAGTTTGAAGCCATTAACCCTGATACTGCACGGCTCTAGTTACTGGTTTCCTTTGGACCTGCTTGTCATGTTGCTGGTGCTTCTAAATTCCTGCTATTTGTAAAGTGTGTTTTTCTCATTTCAAACTGTCTGATATAGTGCTGTGGCGCAGCCTACTAGAGTGACATTTTTATACCATGAAACTGAGAAATTTTTTTTATTTATTTTTTTTTCCACAAGTGCCAGAAGGCAGCATGAGGGCAGCACGAGGGCATTACTGCCATTGTCATAGGGCTTGGGAACTGTGTAGGTTACAGAGAGCCAAGGCTGGTGCAGTCCTTTTCATATCCTGTATTGGGGATGGCCCCTCAGATGTCCTCCATAAACAATTCTTGGGCACTGTCTTGTAAAGAAAGGACTAGGTGGCATGGGCCAAAACCATGCCAGGAATGGGCAGTAAGGATGAGCAGCACTCCTGTTCTCAAGCCCGCCCCTATGGCCATGCTTTATTGACCAGTACAGACGTAGACAGCGAGTAGGTCAAAAGCAGATACCTGGCTAAATCTGGTGGCTCAATGAAAAAGAAAAGCAGGAAGAAGTTAGAACTTTTCTGAGAAACAAGTAAATATTGGATGCATGAAGACAAAGGGTGAAATAAAAAGGCAGACATATTTAGGAAAACATATGCAAAGCCAATAAATCAACTCACAACATTAATCAGACTCTCCAAATCAATTTAGGTCTTCTATGAGAGTCTCACATGTGGAATACGTAATAAAGAAGCGTGCAACCAGCTCATTTACTTGAAAATGACACAAAGTCCGCCTGGGCACCATCACCAGCATTTGTAATGTTTTGAAATGCAGACAATGGTTTAGATCAGACCTTATTATTTTTTATACGTACTGTGGCTGTCCTACCCTCAGTCTTTATTGTTTGAAGATGCTACTTCAGTAAGTGTCTGATATTAATGTTTTTCTTATTCGACATCCTGAAAAATTTGGAAACAGATATGAGATTATAGACTGCTGTCCCTTTTTGGTTAAATGGAAACCCTAGTAGTTGGGGCACCTTTTTTTTTTTTTTTAAATTTTGATCTGCTTTTTGTTTGTTTTGATTTTTTTCTGGTTTGCACAGTAATAAGAATCTTGCATGTGGAACACAACTGACTGTGTATTTTCAAATATGTAGAATCAAGGCCTTAAATATATTAAAAGTCAAAAATATATGAAGAAATAATATATTACAGATTGTATTTATTTTTGGCTTTAAGCATTGCTGACCTGCTTTCTTAGCCATCCCCTTCTCTATTACCCTCAGTGACAGACCTGTGCACAGCAGGCTTACAGGCCCCCTTGCATGTAAATCCCCCCGAAATCAGAACGTACAAATTCTCAAGACAAGAGCAGCTTTAAAACTTTTTTTTTTTTTTTTAACAAGAAATACTGATGCTTCTGTGGTCTCCATGCAGTTAATTTCTTCAAAAGATCCTGGCACATGGACAGGATGTGAGAGCTATGCACAAACTGCCACAGTGAAATACACAAATGGACACCTAGCAGAATTCATGGGCTTGCACATATATGCATGCGTATACACTTCTCTCTACCTAACTGTCTGTCTGCCTATCATCTATCCATCCCCAGAGTCTCCAAACAAATTATCTGTTCAACTCTCTCCAATTATACCTTAAATTTGGGATTTATATATTAGTTTTATAGTGCCAATGCTATGCTGGGTAGATAAATTTTTAGACTTTGTAGTGGCACTTCAGAGACATTAAATACTCTCTATTAAATGTTAACAATCACCTTTTACTGTGTCCTTATACTTGAAGTCTTGATTGCTAGTTTCAAAACAACACACAGCTAAATTCAAATCAAGGTTGAAATGACAAAGTAGAAATGGATCTAGAAGCCTCCCAAATGCCACTTCATCTTGACTCAGCAGCAAAGGGGTAAGCCATCTGATGTGCACAATCAAAGGCAGCTACATAAAATGTCACATTCTGAGCATGCCAGCTTGATAAGCACATCTTTCACCTTTCAACAATTTGTTTATTTAGTAACCTTCAAAGCTGGTCTAAGAAAAAATCTTCTCTTTGATTTAACTGAGGATTATTTATTCCATCATCTCTATCAAAAATTTTTCATGGCTGTCAGGACAGCTACACATTTGGGAGTATATTTGGGAGTACTCATTTGAGAGCATTATTTGAAGGTATAAAAATTTATGAAAGCCAAATGACCTTCCAGAATCCATAAAGTAGTAACTTCTTTTTTTTTGTAGGATTACCTAATTGAACATGAAGCATTTGGCAAGCATCAGGACTGGAAAGGGAAATGGAACAAGTTTCGTCAAGGAAAAGAGAAACACTCCTTAAATCATGACACGGCCTCAGATGGCATAACATGGGTTGGAACGGAGTTTAGTGCTACCCTGTTGAAAGTCACATCTGAGAGCTTTACACCTTTTAGAAAGTTGGTTCATTTTCGGGCATAGTTTCAGTCCTTAAAAACAGCAGCAAAATAAATTTAGTTAATTTATGTGTATAATGTCATACACAATGGTGTGTGTATGGACAGAAGTCCCTGGTTTAGACACATGACAGCTCACATATCCTATTTGGGAAAGAACTTAATGGTATATTTGAGTGTAAAGCAGTGGTGTACATGTTTCCCTAAAACAGAGAAGAATTTACTGACATGCTTCCACTTAAATGACTTCTAATTGAACTTCAGAGTCAGCTTTATTTTAAGCATCTTTGCATATGCTTTCCTCAATGGGAATATTTTTCTTAGTCAGGACATATATCAGGATATTTATAAATATTGTGTTTCCAGCTCATATATAAAGTGGTCATCTACTAATATAAACTTTTAACTTCTTAAAACGTGTCCTTTCCACAAAGTTATTCCAGGTAGTTAATAAACATATTCTGCAAGTTAAGCTGTGTGTAAAAGATGAGTTTATGCCTCTCCGATCTATTCCACTAATCCCCAATTACTCAAAGTTTTCCCAGTCTCAGTCAGAGAAACATTTATATCTCTGGGAAATAATGATTTTTGTCCTTTCAAGTACACTCACCATATTCAGGAGGTTACAAAACTGTATTAAGGAATCTATGCTTAAGAATGAATAATTTTCCTGGATTACATTCTAATTACAGAATGTTCACAAACTCTTTTACCTTAAGCCTAGCAGCAAACCGTTGCATGCTTTTGAATACATTTTCATAGACAAAAATACCTCAGCCTCAGCTATTAGAATATTAACAGCATAGGATTAACACTTTTGAATATAAATTTTAATAATAACAAGAATCCATTTCCTAAGCTTGCCCTATTTTAATAAAATAGTTCACAAAACCCCTAATATCTACAATATAAAAAAAAATAATTGTGTAATGAATCTAAAAAGAACTTTAATTGTATTGTACTGTGCATACAGCAGATGGACCCAGTAAATGAATATTTATCTAACAAATAAACTCTTGAAAAATAGGTGTTCGGTTTTTTATTTGATGATGAGATACAATTCTGGTAGTGTCATTCACAAAAAAGCCTGTATCATGTATAAAGTCTGGAAAATATGGTAGGAATGAAAACATTTCAACGTTAAAAAGATTGTTAGATGCTGAACCACTCAGACTAATTAACGGAAACACTAAATATAAATAGGGTTTCCTAGGCATACGTGACCTGTCTTTAAAAATAAATATAGTCCAGTTTTGAAGAAAAACAAAATAGACAACAGTAATGAAAGCTCATTGTCCCACATTCGGTGAATGACCCTTATTATGCTTAGCTTTTCTGATGTATAAAGAGGAGGTAAACACTGAAGAACTTCTTACTCGGGTTATGTGAGAAATTATTCTGTTAATTAACATTTACCTGTAAATGATCCACATCTAATGACAAAAAACCTGTTATTTTGAGTTAGACGTCTCACAAGTTTGGTTCAGACAAGCCCCCATGGTACCAAAAGCAATTTTGTGACAGTGTAACTATCAATTCTCAATCATATTTTTCCCAAGAAAAAAATATAAATTTTTTGTCCTAGACATTTTCTCTCTCCATAAACACTTTTGCTCCCTATGTGGACCTTGATAGGCTTTTGACACCTCTAATTTTTTGATGTTTGCAATGAACTTTTTATCACTTTCTTTTGACTTTTTCTCCACTTTGTGCCTTACACTGAAGAGGAAATCTAAGGCTTGGAGGATGTGCATTATGTAAATTTGCAGAATATAAATCAATGAGATATGAAATCTTCTGTTATTTCTATAAAATTAATGTGGAGAACAATACATGTAAATCTTCAGATATTGCATTAATTTTCATTCCCCCCATCTATAAAGGCTTATTTTAAACAAATCCATCCCTCATAAAATTAAACACATCTTCCATTAAAATTAATAGAATGTCAATGTCTTTCAGTTTTTTCTGAAAGAAAGAAGTTACTCTGTATCCAGTTTTAGAGTTCCTAAACTGCAATGAAACAATGCAAAATAAATGTTTCTAAATAAAATGTCAGTCCAGCTGGAGAGTCATTACAATGCCAGAACACTATAACCTTTAAAAAACTGACTATTTCTGTATGTAAAATGTATTTCTTTTGTATATCACTTCGTATTATTAGAGTATTAATCCAAAATTCCCAGCACAGTGATGGGCGCCATGCACATGTACATAGAACATATAAACTCCATCTCAATGAGATCACATTACATGTAGTAAACTTTGTCATTCTACTGGTAGAGTATTATCCCACATTGCACTCCAGTTCATAGCTGGAGTCTGCTCCCGGAACTGCATTTTTAGGGGTTACAAAGAAGGTATACGAAGAGTTCATTCCTGGTAAAAATTTCCCTTGTGTCTACAGTTGGTCTATAGCCTTGCAGCGCATGCTTTCACACAAAACTGATTTATCAAGTATTTTCCCTGCTGGTGGAAATCCAGGCTGGGCCCCCCTGATACCCATCTGCAGGGTGGATGCAGGGTGGCCTGGCAGCTGGCTCTGTACTTGGTGTGTGCCAGGGAGCAGCAAAGGGCACAATTGCCACGTCACGCCAAGACACTGGTGTTCGGTCCTGGCACTACAAGGGCAAACTGAACCCCAGGCTTTCCCTCCAGGGTCCGGGGTGTTTAACAGGAAAGTAAATCTGTGCTTCCAAATAAATAACGAACCATGAAGAGGATATTTCTTCGTGAGTACATTCTCATAGTCCATCCCGATTCACAAGGAAGACAACAGAAAGAATGAGTGCATCATGGCAACAGTTTTCATGTTTATGTGTAAAGAAAGAGAAGAAATAACTTAAAACATAACCCGATGAAGATATTTATAGCTATAAATATTTTTCTGTTCATAGACAGAATAAACCTACTTTATCCTAACTCCTTATTTAAACTTTTAAAGATAAGGCCTTTCGTCCTTTACCAATCACACAGAGATTGGCAACATCTTCCTAAAACAGAAATAATAAAGCATTTCAACTCAGACACGACCAAAGTAGGGGGTAAAGAGCAAAGCCAGGGACTCAGTTATCTTTCATTCATTATTATTATTATTATTATTATTATTATTATTATTATTGTTATTATTGTTATTATTGTTATTATTATTGTTATTGTTAAAGTCCCTGTAGAAACTTAAAAAGAAATCAATTAGTATAAACTGATATACAGATTTATGCAAAATCCTTTTATATGATTTTAGATATTTATGAATCTGCTTGNTTTTAGGGGTTACAAAGAAGGTATACGAAGAGTTCATTCCTGGTAAAAATTTCCCTTGTGTCTACAGTTGGTCTATAGCCTTGCAGCGCATGCTTTCACACAAAACTGATTTATCAAGTATTTTCCCTGCTGGTGGAAATCCAGGCTGGGCCCCCCTGATACCCATCTGCAGGGTGGATGCAGGGTGGCCTGGCAGCTGGCTCTGTACTTGGTGTGTGCCAGGGAGCAGCAAAGGGCACAATTGCCACGTCACGCCAAGACACTGGTGTTCGGTCCTGGCACTACAAGGGCAAACTGAACCCCAGGCTTTCCCTCCAGGGTCCGGGGTGTTTAACAGGAAAGTAAATCTGTGCTTCCAAATAAATAACGAACCATGAAGAGGATATTTCTTCGTGAGTACATTCTCATAGTCCATCCCGATTCACAAGGAAGACAACAGAAAGAATGAGTGCATCATGGCAACAGTTTTCATGTTTATGTGTAAAGAAAGAGAAGAAATAACTTAAAACATAACCCGATGAAGATATTTATAGCTATAAATATTTTTCTGTTCATAGACAGAATAAACCTACTTTATCCTAACTCCTTATTTAAACTTTTAAAGATAAGGCCTTTCGTCCTTTACCAATCACACAGAGATTGGCAACATCTTCCTAAAACAGAAATAATAAAGCATTTCAACTCAGACACGACCAAAGTAGGGGGTAAAGAGCAAAGCCAGGGACTCAGTTATCTTTCATTCATTATTATTATTATTATTATTATTATTATTATTATTATTATTATTATTGTTATTGTTATTATTGTTATTATTATTGTTATTGTTAAAGTCCCTGTAGAAACTTAAAAAGAAATCAATTAGTATAAACTGATATACAGATTTATGCAAAATCCTTTTATATGATTTTAGATATTTATGAATCTGCTTGTGCTCTTGCACATACTTTCAGATTTTCTTTTAATTGATAAAAAAACCCAGGAATTATTCAAAGAACCAACAACTATAATTTGGTACTTTTTTCTTGAGAGTTATTAAAATAAGGATGGAAAATATTGCCACCTTCCATATTTACTGATGGTGTGCCCAAGCCTTTCTTCCTCTATGGACATGGGAAGAAAGAAACAGAAGGGGAAAATAATACGGTAAATGCACAGACTTAACCCATAATTGTGAAGCAGGAAACTTTATCAATTTCCCACTTGTATAAAAATATTTTCAGTTAATGTGCAATTTTAGTGAATACGTACTAGGAAAGTTATTTACTGTTAAAACATTCTTCTCATTTAAAATGACCGAGTTATTTAATGAATGTAACTTCTCTTTCACTTTGCATTTATCTACAAATAAAGTTCATCTTTTTAAGCTGACATATGTATATGTATCATGTTCTTGGACATTTATAGAAAAAAAGATATCTCTGCCTACTAGATTCTGAACTTTTCTCTGTGGCATGCAACAAAAGTCTGCTGTTTTTTCTACTTGTTTAGTCATGAACGTCACAAGAGATTGCTACAGTTCCCAGGCTGACTAGCAAAAGAGACAGAGAAAAACATTTAGGTAAACCACTTCTGGTGTGATGATTTCTGCAAGCACTTACACACATTTTTTGCAGTTGCAAATTCAACTTCCTTGGGAGAACTTGAAAGAAAAGGCACCTATCTAGCTTATAGGTTGATATAATCTTTACTTTTTCTTGTACCAAATGTTACTATTTTGTTGCTTGCAACTTCTAAAGTATAGGACAGATCACCGTACCTTTTCCACAGTGTCTGATCAACTTTCTGTATTCTGCCTGTCTTTATCACTTCTCCTCTTCCCTTTGCAGAGTTTTAATTCTTTCATTTCTATGTGCCAAGTGAGAAGCCTTTTTTTTTTTTTTTTCTTCCTGGCTTTATCAGCTCTTGTCCATTCCATTATTCTCTCTGATTTCTTCACAGAAGTTATTACGTCTTTTTGGTCTCGTCTTTCTCCTGAATCTGCGCAATTAAGTTGGAGCCGGTTAAACACCTCACATATTCTTTAAATAGATTTCCTAGAATTTCTCAACAGTGAACTTATCTGAAACTGTGATCCCATTTTCTTAATCTGTCTAGCTTTCTTTGAGGTTCTGCCCATTTTTTTTTTTTTTTTGAATAACCTGAATAACTTTGTATCACCTTCAAATACGGAGATTTTTATTCTAAATTATTAATCAGACATCACTGAGCTTACTTCTGAATCTTGTCCTTGATGCCCTCCTGCTAACAGCCACTTGTGAAGGACTTTATGGAGTCTCTTTCAAAGTGAAAATGGATTATGCAGTCAAGTTTCTCTTCATCCACCACTTTAATCTATTAAAGGTCTTTAAACAAGAAATGAGACTATACTGATAGCATGCCATAGTATAATGTTTATCTTTTTCATAATTTCACTCTTCATCAGCATTTCAACTATTTGATTGGTGCTTAATTAAGATCCACTAATGTTCCCAGAAAATAATACAAGGTCCATATATAAAATTTTATGCAAGAAATCTTTTTGGACATAGAAAAGACCTACATATGTATAAAACAGGAAAAAGAATATACCATGTTATGGTTAGTCAGCTCAGAAAGATGTTTATTTTGTGAGCTCATGCTTTGTCTAGTGAAATTTCAAGAATGGCAATAAATAAGTCATTTCGGTCAGGGCACTAAGCTAGGCATAAGTACATATGCAGTAACATAAGGATATAAAGCACAAGAGTGACACCTGAAAATAATGTTGCCTCGGCAATCAGAGCTAGGCAACTACTGTCCTAGGCACGTTTTAAGGAAAGTCTGTGCAGCCTTTCCCTCATTGTTTTCCTCCTAATTTCAAAACTTTTTTTCTGTACAATGGTATTCAATTGTTAGTACTGAATGTTAAAACGGTTTTGCCTTATTCAGAAATGATACATAGTGCTGTTGCTTCACACTGTGTTTTAAAGAGCAATACTAATAGTCTGCTAAGATTCACTGGAGCTCTAATGTTAGCTTTAAGTACTTAAAAAGAAGCTTGTATTTTTACATGAATTTTGAAGCTTTTGCCAAAAATCTGCCATTCTACACCCAATGATGATACCAACGTTCTCATTCCCAGAGAGACTATTTTCTCTCTAGATGTCTGGGGGCTGGTTCTGGTCCAGCTTACAAAGATAAAATGAGTGTGCCATCATAAATTAAGTTAAGGAATCTGGTGTAACCTCCACTGTTACCTTTGATAAGCAAATGAACACTATTAACAGCAAAATCACAGGTGAAAGGGAAAATATCTAAAAGCTCTCTAAGTAATTCACATTTACACTATTATGATTTTTATAGATGTCTGTAAAACTTACACCTCAGTCCTACTGAAATAAAAAGAACCATTCAGTGCCTGCAACTAGGTCACATTTTTATTTTCAAAACCAAACTTTGCCTTTCTGTTTATATGCCTATACTTACATATAGATGTATGTACACATTTGGGTTATGCTGTCTTTGTGATATGCTTCCCTTAACTAAATGAGTCCTGAATGATTCAAGCCTATTCTGCACTTTCTAAATTAGTCTGGACGCATCTTCAGGCTATATATAATTTGAGTGTAATAGGGATTTCACAAGCCTCTTCAACATACTCAGCACACCATACGTAGCATTTCTCTCCCCGTGTGACACCAGCTCTCATCAAGGGCTTAAGAGAGGTCACTTTAATTTTAGGGTATGAAACATTGTAGCAGTATTTTTACAATTCTTTAAAAATTAAGATTTCTATCTGAAATGGACAAGCTAAATGGCTTCCTTGGTGCCTGTCAAGTTTTCGGTTCGATGGCAGGAAGCTGAAAGCACGTGTTGTGTGTTGAAAGGCATGGCAACCTTCCCACCTGTTGGAGCAAACCTTGGACCAGTCTGCACAGAGCCCCTCCTGACTCTTATCTGCTGACAGACACAGTTGGTCCACTCCAAAAGGGATTCCAGGAGTGATTCTGCATGCATGAAGCGTGAACAATCAGGAAGAACAGGTTTCTGGACTGAAAAATTGAATGATTCAAACTGACAGTGTAGGTGCAGCCTTTGTGAGAGCAGCATAAATCCATAGCACTGGCATACAGACTCCGTTCACACTCCACTCCTGTCCAAGCTTGAAGGAAGGCTATAATGCATGACTCCAATCAGAATTAGAATGGTGTAAAGTTGGTCTCAAGACTTCATTAGAATATGCATTATAAGTATATATTTAGCTATCATTGTCTTACGGTTTGCAACAATCACAAGATCTCCTATAGAATCTATAGTGATAGACATAATATCTGAAAATTAACTAGCCCTCTTTTAAAAATATGGTGTTATAAACATAGTTACAACAGTATTTGACATTTATCCATCTTATAAATGAAGGTTAATATTTAATTTCTAACAAAGTTTTATTCTTTCAGTTGCGGTTATTCAAGGTATATCAAAGTCCACAGCAGTCAAGCATTTTACACCTTTCTAAATGCTTCCTTCTCAAAAGCAGGCTAATGACAAACTGAAATTGTGAAGTAACTATGAAAGGGGAAGAGGAATTCAGGCATCTGCTGTAGAAATACACAGCAACCACTCTGAGTAGCTAAGCAGTGCATATCAAGTAAAAGGCAACTAAAATCAAATATTTTCAACATTTTTGACATGTTGAACTGTTTTCACTCCCTGTGTGTAAACTATTGATACTGCACAGTGATATGTGTCTAAGAAACAAAATGTAAGCTTAATTAAATCGTCCTGACAGCTTCTTTAGCTTAGAAGCAGATACAGATTAGAAAGAGATGTTTACATCTCTCATTTTCTCTTGGTCTCCAACAGCTTTATAAATACCTTGAAGTATGCACAAATTTTGGCACATTTAAAAATCACCAGGAAAAAAAAGTTTATTCAGGCAAAGAACTGAAAATGTGCTCTTCTAAAATTATTGACTCAAAAAATCAATGCACTTAACTGGACTTAAGTGAATACAAAAGTAGCAAAAGAAATCAAAATAATACAGAGCAAACACAAATAGCCTGGAAGTCACTGAAACATATGGAACACTCCCAAATCTGAAATATAGGGTTATCATGAAACTCTGGGACTACAAGAATATAGTTATTTAACAAAAGCTTTGAAAACCAAGAAAGAAATATTGTATTGCTTTGATCCAACTGAGACATAGCTCGCTTTGTTTCTATACTCATTTCATGGATCAGAAATGATAGATTTCTGAAGACTTAAGAAGAAATACTAAATGAACAGAGAGACATGAAATCCTGCTGAAGGAGGTGGCCTGAAATACTTATTTTCTGTTCAGTTAAAACCTGAAGAATATCCTTTATAAAACCACATCTCTGGAATGAAATAACAAAACTATCATTCAGAACAATCTAAAAAAGATTTTAAAGAATGTTAAAATGTCTTCCTGTGATTAAAGTTTAAATTAACTTTCTGACAAGTTGGCAATAGAAACTGTGGTCCCTTTTCATGCTGATTTGGCAAGTGTAAATCAACTAAATAGTAAATGTCACTCTTTCGTACAGCAACTGGATCTCTAATGTTCCAATGTGGAGAAGTTGGAATGGTTCCTTTTTGTTTCAAAAGAGCACAAACATGGATCCTTACCCAAGGATCTTGAATACCATCAAAATCTTTATGTTAGTATCTTCAGTTGCTCTACTGATTTTACTTTAGGGGATGGTATAATATATATGTAATAATAATTTATGACAACAGCAACAACAGCTCGGATGGGTGGGTGGGGTTACAGAAAAGCTAATGGATTCTGGAATATGCTTAACTTGATTTGGGGGAATCCAGAAAAATACGTGTCTGGTGGGGTCAGGAAATTGAAATCAGATCACTTGTCCTGCTCTATGCAGCAGAACTGGGTTGCTAAGCAGAGATACAGAAGGCAATGCTGTCATATTGACAGAAGACCTGGATGGCCTGGGAGCACTGACATCTTCACGTAGGTACCGTATCTGGAAGAATTTATCTTCTGTATCTTTACTGTTCCTTACCTGACTGAAAGAAGGTCTGTGTAATAGGAAGTATTCTCCTCCAGACAGTACCACTAGATAGGTTTTTCACCTGCTATCAAAGCTTGGATCACAAAGCCTGTTCGAGTAGGTACAATACATTCATAATTGACTCCCCCAGAAGACAGGCAAGCAGTAGGAGGTAACTCCATTGTAGTGCCCTGTGTGTGTGTGTGTGTGTGTGTGTGTGTGCAGGAAACACACTGAGTTAAAGACCAGATTCTGCAAAACTAACTGATTTCAGCCTCAGCGAACGCAACAGAGACAAGAAATATTGCTTCTACCAGAATGTGTTGTCCAGTCTGTGTAACAGAAGCCATTTTCTAACCCTCTGAATACTAGTTTTGATCTGACTTGCATGCATTCGTGAGTCATATTGCTTTAATCAGTTCCAAAGTTCACAGTAAGTATAAGGGCATGAGCTATTTTGTAAATGTAATGTCTCCCAGTGGATGTGAAGAAAACACGGATGACTACTATTCAGGAAGCCCTATAGGTTCCATCATGTAGGAGCTCACTCCTGTTTAAGCAAGGGTGCAAAGCCACCTAGAAATCCTATGGTAATATCTGTTTATTAATTTTATTTTACGATCAGCCTGGAAACTCAGTGGATCATCTTTCATGGTCCTCAGGTTCTCTGAAACAAAGACTGAGTGGCTTTCATTCCTAAGGCATGCCAAAACCAGGATGTAGAGAAAGTCTGGATGGTTACAGGCAAAGGTCACTGATTGGTACTAGATGGTCACACCAGTGGTGGTCATGTCAATAAATATGTTTCTCTTTCTGGCTTGGACTGCCGAAGGTACTTCCAAAGCATATCTTCAAAGCAAAGACAGATATTGAAAACCAGTCTGCCATTGCCCCTTCCTTTTTCTCCTATATTTCCTATATTTTTCCCCCTGATTTTCCAGATCTGATTCTACTGCATGTCTTCACAACAGCCTGAGATCCCAGTTCCTGGCATGTCAGAGCTTCTTGGCTCCCAAAACGTAATCATTTTAAGCTAAGCATGTTCTTACCTGAGCTACAGCAGTTTGTGAATGTCATAGATATAAAAAATTCAGAATGGTAAAAAAGTGGTAATACTTTTAGAAATATGTTGCAATTGGTTTTCTGACATAGAGTTATTGAAAAATGTAATTTGAGATTTGACGGTCAACTTTTTGTTCCGAACTTGCAACACAGCAAAACAGCTAGTTGTGCCTGTCTCTCTCTAATATTTTACATGTACACATATGACCCTGTGTTGTAGTAAGTTAAATAGTTGACATGATTATTTCAAGAGAGAAATACTGTATTCTATTTATTTGTCTGACACATGGCACATTTGGTTTTCAGACTTACTCAATTTTCATTTTGATATATGATCTTAAAATAATGTAGGGCTGATACAAGAACCCGAAATTCTCACGCCCTGTACCTAATGGACATCAGGAAAAATCGTGGTGTCTTCCTGAATCTGCTTCAGCAGCTGTCTACTCAGCAGGAGGAACAAGCTTCCACATTCCAGTAACTGCTAATTACCACTCATGCACAGCCCTTCCTTGCCGCACCACCACCTCTTTTCCACGAAATGTGGGAATGGCTGCAGACGGTACCCAAAGGGGTGTTATCTCTGCCTTTGGGTGAGTACTGCATGTCCACTGAGTCTCAGCAGGGGATATATCTTTTGCTGAAATTCAGGAGCTTTACCTGGTATGGATAACAGGGTTTGCCTTTAGATTTCCACATGATATTTTATGTGTGTCATCCAATCTCCTCATGGCTTCATAGTTCTCTTTAATATAAATGTATTTTTTATTCCTCTAAACCTCTAAACCTCAGGGTTTCGTGTTAAATACTTTCTATTTAATATATTTACTAGCAGCCACATTCTTTGGTAGAAAGCTTTCTTTTACAATCCAGAGTGACACACCATCAGTATGTAAAAACCCATTCTGCACTGTCTTTCTTTTCCAACTGATCCAACATGAAGCAGTCAAAAGTTATTTAGCGATTGACATTGACATAACTTTGCCACAAGCAACCAAAGCAATTACAAGACCTGGGTTGGGTGCAGCTGAAACACCTTGATAAGAAAGCGATGAAAAATGATACATCACACAAACAGAATGGTTTCATCAGCCCGACACTAAATCAACATGTATGTTTCTGGCACTCCCCATTCTTTTGATAATAGAATAATCAAACAGAGAGGAGGACTGATATCCCCAGTTTTTCCTGACAGGCTGGAAATGAACTAAAGTAAAGCATGCCTGTGCGCTGTCATTTGACTGTATTTTAACCAAGATGGTTTCAATTTAGTGCTCCATAAACCACTTCATATTTTAGTGTGGCTTGCCTGTGGTTGGTATAAAAAGATAATGTTTGCTGGATTTCTCCTTCATTCCCTAAAAAAGTCAGTATTTACTATGACTGTTGAAATCAGGAAGGATATCACAACAACAACAAAAGAACAAATAAAATTTAGAAAACAGGTTACCTGATTTTCTGTGCCTTGTGCAGGCAGTATGTCTCACCAGTGGTAAGAGTTAATGAGAGAAACACGATACTCTGGCTTCTTAGGCAGAAAAGGCATCTCTACAACAGAATTAGCTGTTTCCCCCTTCCTAGTGAAAGAATGAGATCTATCCACAAGAAAGTATTTATTTCTGGGACAGTTTACAGAAAAATTTGGTATTTGTTAATGTATTTCTCTTTCCAAGGTTAACCACAGGTTTCATTAGATGAGTAAGCTGATTTTATACTTCACGGAAGAAATCTAATATTTCACTGTAATTTTCCCTTCCTTTTCATTTACAATATCAGCAAAGTCCCTTTGATAACATAACCTTATGAAATGTCTTCTTACCCCTCAAATGCTACCACATATGACAATTACAGGAGTTTTTGTGAAGCAGTAAGGTATTTTATTCCAACACAAAAGGCAAGCCTTACTTCTTTCAATATTTCCATCTCTTGCCAGGCAAAAAAGATCTTCCTATTTATGCATTTCTATTACTGTATCATTATGCAGTGATATATCAGCTGCAATAAATAATGAAAAACCTATATTAGAGAAGAAGGTTTCCAAGGCTGTGAGTGGTAGAAGGAATGCAGCATGGCACTTGCAAAGTCATCCCTCCAAGCTGCAAGGATAGAGCCTGATAAATGGAGGAAAATCTAAGTCTATAGAATCTATATACTGAAGACAAGCATTTAAAGGGAGAGTGCAAGAGAGGGGCAAAGTATAGTAAGAGGTTTTAGTAAGAAAAGTGAAAATTTTCCATTTGATTCAATGTCTTAATAATGCTACTACACAAATCTTCATGAAAGAATCCAAAAATTACAGCAAAATATTCTGACGCTACAAATTTCTTTATAACAATATTTATTACATATTTTTTTCTTTTGAAATCAGGTGTGCAAGTCTTCTAGGTATTGCAGTAGGAAAGTGCATGGTAAACACTGCACATATTTTGACAGCTATCTCTAACAAGGTATTTTCCTGCTTATTGAATTATGTTGCTATATAAAATGAGAAAACAGCCAATCTTCTTATAAGGAGAGTAATACTTCAAATTCAAGAATGTAAGGCTTAGAAAGTGCCATAAACAAAGCCGAATAAAACTTTTAAAAGACTAACATCTGTGTTTAGCAGAAACCAAATGGTTGATGTCTCACAGCTACTCAACCTACTGAAAACACTGATTGTAATAGGAACCTTTAGCATCAGTGTCAGCTCTGTCTACAATAAAAGCAGCCAGCAACCATACAATTCCTAATACTCAGTTTATTTATATGTCACCTCTTTATATTTGCCTTTGTGTACATAAGCAGCTATTGATTTCTACCGAAGAGTCACTGAACTGACATGCCCATTGCTTGGGCACTAAGAAATACAAATATTCTATGTTGAGATTGGACAGGAGTAAGAGACAATCTCTGTCACTGTTTATTACATTATCAGTTATAACAGAAGAGTTTTTTTCTTTTTTAAAGTGCTCTTGCCTCACTGCACCAATCTGGTGTATAGGATTTATGAAAAAGAGTGTTTGAGAGAATACTTAACATCAGAGATGAAAATCATTTCGGCTATCCTTTATTCCAGAGGCTTCTTTTATCAACATTATTATAATCTTTCACTTTTGTGCAATGATTATGACAACATGTCATAGTTCTAGTTCAACCCCCTGACATTTACATTCACTACAGACAGTTGTGTTTATATTTTCAGTGTTAATGACTTCACCAGTATGTTGGGCAATGTTTAGAATTCCCATTTATGCTTTATCTACCAAAAATTTCTCATGACAGACAGTGATATAAGATATCAAGATATTTAAACTCAAAAGTACAAAATCACCACCGGACACTGAATAGCAATGTAGTTTTCCTTCATAGAAAAGGATCCCAGGAAATGATGATAACTACACTCAGTACAACAAAAGAAAAGTAGTTCACAGCAAGATGTAGGTAGATAATTGTAAGCTTGAAAAGGGCACAGAACAGGACAAAGAAAGAATAAGGTCTCCATCCTATGATGGAGGAGCAGAAGAAACTCTGTAATAGCAACAATAGCTTCAAGGGCTAGCCCATGCTCTATTCTGGCTCATTTATAACCCTGACTGTTATGGGTCTGATCACTTTGCTCTTGGCATAATTTTTGCAGCAGCCCAACTCAGTTTTGGAGAGGAAAGTGATAATACATCTGAAAATGAGTCTGGACCTCACTCCATTTGAGTGGCCTTTACCTGAAGTCTGCCCTGAGCACACTGTTTCCAACGTATGGGGACATGTAAGCTAACCACTTAAAACTGAACTAGTAACCTCAACTCTCCTCGTAGTCTTTGAAGACAAATAGATTGATCTAAAAGGCAATCAATTTATCCTAAAATAAGGGTCCAAAAGGTGGAAGGCTTTTAGAGATGCCTACCTTAAAATTTACAGTCATTAGCTGAAGTTCAGACATCAAACTCTTAGGAATCTGTCAGGGTTGCTGGCTGACTGCTATTGGATCTAAGAAATACCCTTAAACACTCCCCACGCAGTAGCTGCCTCACCCTCTACCACCCTTGTGTAGCACAGTTTTTACAGGACAGTTTGTATTTATGTATACTTATATATTTATATATACTCTCCCATGATTTTTAGGACCAGAAACAGGTGTTTGGCATTGAGACTGTAGATCTCAGGTTTTCTTCCAAAATCTCATTCTCCCACGAATTTGGAACAATACCTTCAAGTCAGATAATTCTGCATCCTGGAAAAATGATCGGTGCATTCATAAACACTATTAGGTAATTTGGGAAGAGTCTTCCTTGGTCTCTTCTGAGAAAAATGTGCTGTTATTCATAAAGATGATCCCCTGAATCAAGTACTTCTGCATGAGAAAGTTATGTGAGAGACAAAAAATGGAAAAAATAATAGGAAATGGCCTAGTGCTAGGTTGCTTTAGTATAGCCAGGAATCACTCTTGCTAACAGAGAAACCGTCCTTTGGACCAGACACTTAGTAGATAAATAGAAAAATTTCACAGTCCATTACCACACATTTGTATAACAATTCCTCTAATTTTCTTAACTATTATTACTTTTTTATACTATTATTATTATCATTGTAGGCACCCAGATTCACCTGAGCTGAACCACTGGAACTGTTTGAACGCAATACCACGTGGACACAATGTGGTACAGCCATTTTGCTTTGAAACTTCTTAACACAATTTGTAGAAAATCTATCATATATTTTAAGAAAATGTTAAAAGTATTTATCATTTTCATAAGCAGTTTGACAAACATACAGTAGGGATGTTATCTTTATAGAATTAATTAAGTATTTTAATGCCTACACTGATTATTCATTATCGTGGCATTTCCAGGGAAACTCAGATCCTTATAATATGTGCTAAGAGAGAATTTATTTTGGCCAATTAGCATGGGATTTCTGACCTAAGATATCTGCAATGTAGTTTGTATCTGTGCTAGTCACTGTAGGATCCTTGTATAGTCAATGGGGAGAAACGGGCACTGTAATCCCATAGTCAGATTTAGAAGTCTATTTTAGGATGCAGTGAATCACACTCTAGAAGTTCTGCTGTTCTTCACTGATTATAAGTGGAAGTAAGTATGATTAACTCAGATGAAGACATCTACATTTTAGATATCTGTTCAGTTACATGAATTCACCCACAAATTGTGCACATACACATTTACACACCTGGATATTATTCTAGAGAGCTGCATAAATCAGCCAAAACCATTTCATGTCTTATTTAATGAACAGAGGGAGCTCTTAGTTTTCTTAAAGCAATTTTTCATCATGCATTGATATTCTAATCTATGACAAACATATTTGTGAACACCCAATTCATACGGTTTACTTTAGCATATCTGTATTTTTCAATGCATCAAATTAACTAGGCGGGCAAAACATCCCCAAAGGCAACAGATTATATAACATTGGTGCAGCACTGGGCCAAAAAAACCACTTGAGGTCCCAAAAGCAGTCTAAATTCATTAACGTGGCCCTAATTAACTTTGCTGCCTAGGAGTTTTGATGAGTTCAGATTCAGTTCTATACCAGCATGGCTGTATTGCTTCCAGTTGTGGAATGAGTTAAGTCAGTGCTACTTTGCAGTTCCCTGCTTCATACTTAATTGCATGGCAGCAGAAAGCTTAGAGACAAGCTGCACTGAAACCTAGCAACAGATGAATATTTCAGACGATATAGTCTGTGTTCATCAAACCTTTCTATGGTCTTAAACCAAAAACTTGCACATTATAGTCCTATACTTTTATTTCTCCCATATTTGTTTCATCTTGGAAATGATTGAGAGAACGCGTTTTCAACTGGAAGTTCTTCGGCTAGGAAATTCATATTTCTGAGAGTCAAGATCTGTCTGAAGAAAGTTAACCAAAAGAGAAAAAAAAAAAGATTCCTCTGTTACTGTGAAGCCATCAATTGGTACAATTCCGGTATAGTTCTAGAAAGCTTAGCTGTGGACATATGGAGGATAAATGGTCAGATAGGATGGTGCCACAGAAGGGGGAAAGGGCATGGTTTCAGTAAAGGGAAAGGGAGTAGCTACTTTGCTTTGCTCTTCACTTTATTAATATAAAGGTACGTATGCACTCTGCATCTATAGGGATACAACATACACAAGCCAGCCACTACTGTGCTAAGCCTGACCTACCTCTTATTCATGCAGATAATCACTTTTTTTCACTAGGACACATACTCGTGCTCATGTCTGTCACAACTCAAAAGCATGGGAGGAAAGAAACGATAAGATTCCCCTCAGTAAATGAAAAGCTAAACTTTGTAAACAGTAATAAAATGAAACATGTTTTTATAATGAGACCTTTTAAAAGGAGTAGCTTCAGTTCAAACTGCTGATACAGACTTATACAGTATTCTTTGTCTTTTTAGAGAATATATTAACGATTTACAGTAGGTCTGTACCTAACTTGAATCTGTTCTATTGTATTTTGACAAAACCATTGAAGTTTTCTCTATATTACACAATTCCAAATTTAATTTGAACTGAGCAATCAGTATAAGCAGCTTTACAGAGAGGTCTGTGCTCTTAAAACCTACTGTAAAGTCTATACATCAGAGCAATTAGGAAGACTATTTTCTCGGAATAAATAATATAAAATAATTTTGACAGGTAGAAATGAATTGCAATTCATAAACTCATGTTTTTATATTTTATTAAAAAGATTTTTCTTCCAAACGTCATTACATTTAAAAAAAAAAAACAAACCCAATCCCTACTGTAGAGGGTATTTAGCCTGGAAATACTCACAGAAGGATTGTATAATTAAGGCCTGCATGAACTTCATTATAAGACTGTTTAAAGGCTTCAATTACTTCTAGTATATTTTCTGGTCTCTTTTGAAAACTTCATTAAATTTATTCAGATATTTCAAGTGTGAGTTTATTTTCCTATACTTTGATTTATCAGATGCACAGTAACTTGACGGTCCCTTTACCCATAGTGACTTTGTACATCTTCTCAAGAGAAAAAGAAGCCCAGAAGACTTCCAGGAGACTCTAGTTTGGAAAAATCGTTTGAATGCTAAAATTGCATGTTTTATCAAATAAAGTAATACCTTTATTTGCAGAAAGGCCAGAGAAAACATCTCTTCTGTTCTTACCTCTGCGAACTCTTAGATCAGAAAAAGGGAAACTCTTAGCTCAGAAAAGTGATTTGTCCTCTTCTCTCTCTTTGTGATCATTTTGTTTGTATTCTCAGTAGCTAAATGTCTTATGATCAGTGGTCCAATCTTAAATTCCCTTTGACTTTTTTCTTATTGGAATTTCACAACAGCGCATCATGATTGAAATATTTATTCATCTGTATTAGGGTTACAAATGAAAGCCACACAAATGAAAGCAGGTATAAAGTAAAAGTGATTTGCATAAGCATCTTTTTTTTTTTATCAAAGAAATTTGATACTGATTAAAAAAATTTACATTGTACAAAAATTTCACTTGATGTGAACTCAGTTTTTTCAAGAATCATAATGTTTTCTATAATGCTAGGTGGAAAGCAAATGATTAGGTCAGTGGCATGTTGTCTACTGTTATAAAAATGTTTGAGGCAAAGAAAAAAGCAAAAGGGATGGGCTACATCTCCTCAAATTTTATCTGTCCAGAATGTAGGCCCACGTGTAGGTTTGTCTTGTATGTTACCTATCTCTTGCCATTGATTTTAGAAGTATTTCCAGGGATCATTTCTCATATCAAGTAGATGAGTCACTCTCTTGATTAAAAAGGCAGCACACAGGCTTCCAATGCCATAGGAGAAGTCCTGCTGTACCCAGAATAGTCAGATGGGACTAGTAGATGTGATGCAAGATCTATAAAAACACCACGGAGAGGTATCTGGTGTGAGAGTGGGTGTCAGAGGACAGATCATGTGGCATTGGAACTTGTGGTTAGGCAACTGAATTGATCCTAGATTCTCATTAACTATGACTTAATTTAGACACTTAATTCAAATGTCTGCATTTACCTTTAGACATCTCCATCCAGCCCAGGGTAGTGATTCATTGTAAGCATGCAGACGCTGTTATTCAGGTTTTTAAAAGTAGGTTGCGTTTTCACAGAGGTGCGTACATACCTGCCTTCCACTAGAGGACCAGAGCTCTATCAGTACGTTTTCCCTCTAAAAATCAGTTTTCTTCCTGCATTATGTATCGATATCACATAATACAACTCACAGAACATATAACAACGCTGACTGGATTTTTCCCGTTTATCAAGACAGATTTTGAATGATCCCTGAATAAGAAAAAAAAAATCCCAAAATGTAGTCATGTACAACATGCTTTTATATGAGTTTTGAGGTAAGGTGAAGTCTGATGGAAAACATATATTTTGGATTTTTTTATATGTTTTGTTTCAATAAAACTCAAGGCTTTAATTTGCAGGCATGGAATTTAATTTCCAAAACATAGAACTTCTGCTGGGTTTATGAACAATCTAGTATTGTGATATCAAAGTTCTAATACATGGCTTCATTCAGAATCGGTGTGTAGCATTTATGTTAAACAATAAATTTCATATACGTTTAAATTTAGTCTCATGGAAGCAGGGTGGGCTATGACTCCATGTGAACAACAAATGATAATATTCAAGCACAACAATGAAGTGGATATTCACAAAATGGGATTTGATCTTTATTAGCAAAGCACATAATGACAATATTTATAGCTCCTGTAATTTTTCGGTCTACAATGTAACTGAATATAACAGGAAAGGTCAAATATGTAGTCATTTACTGTCCTTAACAAGAATGATATAGTAGCTGCAAGGTCTCATCAACCTAAATGTCCATGACATTTCCATCTGAGTCCTGGCAGCATGAAGGCAAATGCTGATTAAATTAAAAGCCTACTGTTATTTAGAGCACATGCTTTTAATCTGAATAAAGAGGTCATACCGAACTGTCCCAAAACACACTCACGGATATATTAATCATATATACATCATCATCTCCTTATCATAGTCAACATCTGTCTCTTGTATTCCCTCTTTGTAATCAGAAAATCACCACACCTGTTTCTCCCTCCAAAAAAAAGACACCTCCTCCCACAACCCACCTTCACAAAAACTGCAGCGTGCTCCTTGTATGTTATGTGTACTATTTCAAAGAGGTTTAGAAAGCACACAGTTCTGTAGGGATGGTTTTATGTAACCAGATTAGTGGACCTTATACTGTACCTTTTAATAAAAATGAATGCTAAAGTACCTATCTTAAATACTTATTTCCTGTTTTACAGAACATACCATTGTCACAGATTATCGAAAATATAATATCAGAAAACAAAATCTGATTTTCACTTTTTTAAGAAATTCAAAACTCAATTTAATCCCGATTTTCATAAAGCAGCTACTTTTCCTGTAGCTGTAAAATACTGTATGTTCAAATTCATCTCTGTAATTTAATTATAAACCCTTCTGTATAATGTTTCATGTTGATACTCTATGATGTTCATGAGTTGTAGCAGAGCCCCCATAGACCCTCATTCCTGGACTGATGGAATATCATTAGAATAGATCTTGTCATTCCTTAAGATTCTGTATTATTTTTCATAGTCAGAGAAAAAGTCTGAGCTGCTGAATGACACCGTCTCACATTTCAGCTAGTTTAATTAGCAAAAACATCCCAAAAGAATGAAATTATACCCAACAGGGTATGTCTTATTTCAGTCAAAAATATTCAAAGGGGCTGAAATATCCAAATCAGAAATATTTTTCTTAATACTATTAAAATTTCTTTCCATTTTAGAATCTTTTCACAAACAAATCTTTAAACTTAGACTGTGTGCTCACTTCCTACATTGGCTGAAAGCAAAACAGCAATAAATATTTTAAGACTTTAATCATTTCCATACCCCTTAAAGTACCAATTAGCATATTAATGCAATGGTTCATTGGTCTTATCCAAGAAGTTAAACTTCTAAATGACTAAATAAAAAGCTTTTATTACATGACTACGTGAAGACTGATATTACTTGCAAAGGAGCAGGGAGAGGACAGGAAAAAATACAAACCCTACAATTGATAAATTGTTCAGTCAAATCATTTCAAAGGTCTCTTGTCTTTCTGTAATTAGTCTAGCAATTAAAACTTGATCTATATACTGAAAATTATATTTGACTTCCTAATTATGTTTTAATCTGCTAGTATCCTATTCAGAAAGATCATGTAATTCATTTCTATGTATACTCATTATTATGCGTACTTAAAAATATTCAGTATATTTTCACTGAGTTCTCAGGAAAAAAAAAAAACCCAAGCAAACAACTGTACTTGTTCAGATTTGGTGGGAGAGAGGTTTTACTGGTATATGAGCTCATTGCTGGAAATTAAAACAGGTAGGAATAAGAGAGAACTGTTTCTTGATTTACTGGCCAACACAAATTGGCTACGGTACTCATAAAAGAAATATAGAGTGTTCCCTAAACCCTTGACTTGCAGAAATCGTCATGAAACTGAAGACTCTTTAGATGAAGACTATGAAGCTTGGCTGTGTCTGGTCATATATAGTGCTCTACATGCCACCATTACCCCATGGGCAGGAAGAGTGTTGGCCAGTTTTCTGAGTGCATGGCTGCTCTTTCCCCAAAAAAGTCTGCCTTGGCCAGATCTAGCAGCATTTGGTGTCATTCATGGCTACAAAGCTGTGCCTAAGAGAGACTCCAAACGCTGCAGATTAATTTCAGATTTTAACAGTACCATGATTTTTCTGTCCCAGGTTACAAAGGAGAGATCAGGAACAGTGACACTATCTGCAAGGAAATTTCCTAGGGCACATGCTGTTCCGAGCACAGTACATTCACTGCTGGCATGTGTACGTGCCAGCAACACAAAAGAGTAAAGGGGAATGGCAATGTTTAAAGCTTAAGAGTTCATCTCCTGTAGCAAAGGGAGAGATGTAGTAGAGGGGGGAATTTTTCTTTATGTGCGTGTACCTGCAGGTAATCAAATAAGGCTAGCGCTGCTACTGAAGTTGTAGAAGGTACTTTTGCAGACAGATCCACGTAACAAGATTTCTCCCAGATGGAAACACTTGATTCTGCCCTGATGCTTTATTATAATATTTTTGCCATTGATGATTGAGAAAACTTGTGAGGCAAAGCAGGGTGCTCATACAGGTCCTCATTGTCAATAGAGAACATAAACTTGTAGCTGCAAGAAATGGAGAAAATGCAGTCTACAGGATTTATCTCGTAGTATACATACCAGACAGTCAGATATGGAAATAGAGTAGGTCAAAAAATTATACCTACGTAGAATAATAACTATTACAGTGAATAACAATATGCTCAGATAACATGATAGAACATTCAACTCAAAAAAGGTTCTTGTCACTAACTTTCCACTAGTATGAACTAAGTAACATATGCAGTCTTGTGCGATTTACAGTATTGTCAAAGAAAAGGATAGTACACCGTAAGACTATGTATACGCCCAGTGTCAGACTGTTGCAGAAATTTCACATTGCTTTTTAATAACCAGATTTCTTTCTCTTTCCCTTAAAAGAAACTAGCAGGTCTGCTTCACTGGTTCATTTTCTCATTGAGTGGTCTCCATATTTTCATTCCAAGATATTATGTCTTCGGTAAGTACAGCTTTGGAAAATAAAGAGCTAATACTTTCAAATTGTGGAATAACGGCAGAATGGATACTGTTCACTTTAAGGGCTTTTTTAAGACATATGAGTCTATTGAAAACAAACACTATCTACCAGCACTTGTAACAACAAACTTAGAGATGGGAAAGGCTTAATAGGTTACCAAATCCAGGTAGTTTTTCTAATCTGATGAAGTCTCTAGGTTTTATAAAGAGGTCTGTGTTATTAGTCCTTAAGACATCATAGCCACAAAATGGGCACATAAGATGTAAATGCACACAAACACATGTATGTACAGTAAGCACACAAGGCAAATACACATATATACTATGGAGCCTCACAAACTTAAGTTTCAGTTGGTGTGGAATCAGGCTATGGTGGTAGGAACAAACAAACTTCATCTGGTGAAGGGCATCCAAGTACTTAAGGTAGGGATGTGCGCTGTGGAGCGATGTGACTGGCAGAGGGACTAGCTGGGAGGAAGAGGAGGTTCTGGGTAGGCCTGGGAAGACGAGCCAGCTGCAGCTGCTGATGTGGACATCAACGGTCCTCTGAGGGTAGGTTTAAGGGCATAAATAAAGGGTCAAGCAAGTTGTATCATCGAACACCAGATTGTCTTGTCACTGTTAGTCTACTTCCTGGTTCCATTTTGGGCTGCCCCAAACAGATGTTTTCAAGGCAGTGGGAGGTAGTGAAGTGGTAGGCAGTATAGCTGTGAGGCAGTCTGTGTCACTTGCTCCCAGGAACAAGAAGTGGTCCTCTTTGATTTAGCAGTGTTGGCCTGCCTGTAAGGCCTAATCTAGCTCTTCCCCAGGACAGGGTGGTACAGGATAGCCCATACCCTGTCATTTCCCACAGGCGCACTACTCACCATGCTCTGGCTCTAAGGGATGTTGTTAGGGCATAAGCCTGATGAAGAAAGGTCTCAGTGTGACTTTGACTGAAAGTTGACCAACTTCTCATTTGGTTTGCATTTTACAGCTTTAAGAAGACATCAACGCAGGATTACTTAAGTTTCCAAACAGCTTGTGAGGGAAGGTATGATTCACTGTTGGAAATCAATGAATAAAGCTGCTGGAATTGCTCTTCCTCCTACTCTCCTCCATTACAAGCAGCAGTGAAGATCAGAGTTCTTCATAAAATCACTCCCTGCAATAAGAAACCTGTCCGCTTTGTCTTCACACCTTCCCTAAGGATGAAGATTTTTTTTGTCTAAATGACCATTCTCCATTTAAGTCAAAAAACCCCTCACAACTCTTTGGCCAGCACAGTCTGTTTTAAAGATTTCTCTAGTTAAGTCTGGAGAATCCTTATGCTAGGGAGAGAGTTGCAGTAGGCAGGAAGGAAAAAAAGACAAGTATAAAAGCACATTGCCTTTATGACAGCTTAGTTTACCATAGACGTTCAGCTCCTCGGAAGCCTGTGACCATAATAAAAAAAACCAGCCAGCAGATAAATGAACTAGAAAAATAGTTATGTAAAGAAAAATAGTTATGTGAAGAGCATCAGAAAAGGAACCCATCACAGGGACTAATTAACATGAAAAATTCATGAAACTGCTAAATAGTTGCAATTTCCAATATGACTATGAAGTTAAGAAATCTTTGAATTGTTAGGGATTTTTGTTTTAAGTTCTTTCTGTAGCAGAGTTCAAATAAGACACAAATTAAATCTTCCTTTTTTTCTTCTTTTTTAATTTCCAAGCACTTTTTTTTCCCTCAGAACAAGGAACATAAATGCAGGTCCATTTTTTCAGATGCTACTTACATAAATTGAGTCCTGGGGGAGCTAACCAGTTTTCTGTTAGTATCTGATCCTTCTCTTCAATAGGTGTTGGATCAGATCCTTAAAGAATAAAGACTAATCCAATACAGTCACCAGAATAAACCATTTTAAGGTACCAGATTATAAAATAATACAGGATTACATGTTTAAAATAAACATATGACAGACATATAGGTCATACCTGATTAATCGGCACCTCTGTTTCAAATAAATAGCCTTTCAATGTTAACCTACATAAAATTTTAAATGTATTTTTCAAGCCCCTATCTGTGTTTCCAAATGTTAAAGATAAGCAGAGTATGGAGGATACTTTCAAAAAAACCAGTATTTCTGTGCCAAGTTAATCTACTTCAGAAATTGCCCAGCACAATACTGTATCATAGTCAAATATGTTGGAACATGAGATGATTTTTCATGTATGCCGATATTCCCCAGACTCTTGTCATGTTACTTCCATCAGTATACAATTTGCTTGACATATAATTTCAACAACAAGTGCTGTAAAGCTTTCAGGAAACATTTAGTAATCTAACATATCACATTTAACAGATCACATTTAAACTTTCACAGTGTCTTTTCTTGGTTTCAAAGGAGTTTGGCATTTGGTGTTTGAAGGTAGCTGTAACATAGAAACATCTGTACCACTCTATTTCAAGAGGGACATTAATTTTTATCTTCTTTGCATCCTGCAGGAATACCCTACTAGAGCTCAATATGCTTGCTAGGCAAATATAACTCAGTTGGCCAAAAGTCTGAGCTCTCTACTATGCTTGGTTGCATAGTATTTCAGGAATATACTATAAAACAATAGCCAAGAGCAATGCAAAGACAGAGGCAAGATATCTGTAAATGGTACTGGCTGTCACAAATCTTGACAGCATCCACTGACGTATAGCATTAACATATTAGCTTTTCACTTTTTAAGACCTGAAGTGTAAAGAACAGTTTCCAAACTCCGATTTGCAAAATGATAGGCTCTATTCAGCCCACAGGGGAAAAATGACAGTTATCCAAAACAAAGGTCAGTGCTTAACTCTGCCATTTTGCATGCACACAATTCAGCTACTGAATAGTTGCTTATTCCTGTTTTCTTATCATTAGAGTCAAAGCACATGAATAAAAAACCTACTGTAGACATTTGATTTTGTTATCTTCTGTCAACTTACACTTTCAACTGACTGATTAATTGCACTGATGTAATACACAACTGCACTGCGTCAAAGCGATCATTCTTCATTTAATTAATTCACCTGCATCTAACCTGGTTCCAATACACATCTTCAGGTTTTCTTCCTCTCTCCTAACACCTGATGAACTATGGGGACCAGACTATGCGGGAAATATCCATTGCCTGACACTTGCTACTAGTAATATTAATAGCAGCTGGAGTTCAGCCAGCTCAACCAAACCGAAACTTCAAAACACAAGTGGATTTCAGAGGTACTTCTGGGATACCATGTGTAGCCACAAAAGACTGGTTTTCTTCCTATTTCTCTGCCACCAGAAAGATTCCGGCTACTGACTACTGTATATAAGGCATATGCTGTAGGGGGGTTAACACAGAAAGTATGTAGAGTTTTTCCTGACTTTTTTCACAAGGACTGTTATCACCCAGCCACTGTGCACCAGCACACTTCATGCTGTCAGTCTGCTGATGCCGTTCTTGGTCAGCAGGAAAAAAATATAGGCTCACAGTTGCATCTAATTAAAGAGAACATGAAAATAAATGTGAAAAACATTTTGGATGCTGGTGTGTGCATGTTGGACTAAGGGCAAAGCAACAGGAACTGGAAGAAGGGACTGCTTTAAGTCACTCGATTTTTAAATTCATGAGGCCAAATAGCACACAGATGCACAAAACCCCTGTGGTTCCTCCTTGTGTGAATAAGTCTCACTCAGCACCACTTTTTCAGTATACCAATCCATTGCCTTGAATTTCAGAGGGGAAAAAAAGTTGCACAAGTTTGCAATTTTTCATAAAGAACAGTTTAATATGTCAAAGACCTCTGGTCAAAGCTATCCTTCATTTCATGTTGTCTAGGCACACACATGTCCCCATTTTCATAGAATCATAGAATTGTTTAGGTTGGAAAAGACCTCTAAGATCATTCAGTCCAACCATTGACTCTGCTCTACCAGGTCTGCCACTAAACCAAGTCTCCAAGCACCACATCTACATGACTTTTAAACACCTCTAGGGATGGTGACTCAACCACCTCCCTGGGCAGCCTGTTCCAATGCTTGATAACTCTTTCAGTGAAAAATTTTTTCCTAATGTCCAGCCTAAACCTCCCCCGGCACAANGTTGCCTGGGGTTGTTGTGACCCAAGTGCAGGACCCGGCACTTGGCCTTGTTCACCCTCATGCAGTTGGCTTCAGCCCATCGATCCAGTCTGTCCAGATCTCTCTGCAGAGCCTTCCTACCACTAGGTGATCTATTTTCAAGGAAAACTGCATGATTCTATGTAAATTTACTACTTCAGCGTTGATCTGTGCTAAAGGTCATGTTGGTTCTTTCTGACTCGGAGGACTATTGGTACAAAAGGGCTGATTGCAGGAAGAGAGAGAGAGATGCATTAGAAAGAGAAAGAAGAAAAAAAATCTTAAGAGTGATTCCAAACTATCACACCACATCTGCAATAAAAAGTGGAACTGAATATCTTTGTAGATGTCAGAATATGTAAATTTTAAGATCTCTTACAGTACAAATCAACATGAATGCTTGGTTCTTCATTAATCTTCAGCACTAATTTGACTGAACAGGGCCTTTTAGTTCTGTGATTTCTGTCTGACTCTACATTGCCTGTATGAACACGCCTATACAAACAGACAGCACGAAAGTGTGGGCACACTTTTAGGAGAAACAGCACATGAACTGAGAACGTAAGCATCTTTTTTTTT
>VYXH01004465.1:172094-200922 GCA_013397275.1 Burhinus bistriatus | reverse complement strand
AAATAGAGTAAAAAAGGAATCTATTTGTCATCAATATTTAGCATTACTAAATGTCTTCAGAACTGAGTAAAAAGTGAGGAGGCTGAAACCAAAGGCAATCATTTTGCAGTGACAGAATTTTGAAGAGACTGGATCATGAAGTAAAGCTCTGTGCTGTTTCAGGGGGAAACAAGACAAAGCGTCTTGACATTGCCAAGACATAAAAACTTCCCGTAAAGTAAGCGCAGAGCATGTGATTATTTTCTCACAAAAGAAAATAAGACTGACAGAAGAGGAGTTGGGGGAAAAAAGGTTTTAATGATTTTGAATATGCCCTGATTAGTAGAGCAGAATTTACTAAATTCAGTAAAGGATGCTGCTGCCTCTTGTTACTGTGCCATGAAAAGTAAGACTTCAGTGTACTTCTTGCACTTAAAGTCTAAATCTGCTGATACTGATAGCTTGATCGCACTTGGCCACATGCATTACAGAGTATGAGACCATCAGAGTATGAGATTTTGATAACTGCTGAAGATCAGCTGTGATCTGGATAGAGAGTGCACGTCATTAATGTGCAGAATATGGCAGAAGGGCTTCAGAAACACAGTATTCAGCCCAGGCCTCCAGTCAGCCATCTCTACCTTCTTTCTCCTCTTTCTTATTTTTTAATTCTTTTCTACAAGGCAAAAATTTTACAAAATAAGAAGGTGGGAATTAAAATGTCATTTTGGCATAACTTCAGAGCTGCTTACTTTTACCCTTTTCCAGTTGTTAAAAATCAGTCCTTGTTTTCTTATCACTTTTGACTTCCATATTTTGTTTGATTGGGTTTTCTTCATATTGTTGAGTGGTTTTTTCTTCTTATTTGGAATGCAGAAGGTAAGGGTAGCTCCTTTTTAAAAAATAGATTATCACCACATAATCAGAGCTATTGATTTCACTGTAAACTTATGTTTCCTCCATAGGCATGGAGGAAATCAAAGGATATCGTCATCTTTCTGCTGATGATTTAAAAACTGCTGCTAATGGATACTGCACTGAAATTACATTTTCTCTCCCTCTTCCTCTTTGTCTAAGTACTATTAACAGGTGCTGGATTTCTTCAGTAGAGAGAAAAAAAGGCCACTATAATGAATGCATTAATTTTTTATCATCTGATTTGTTTTCTTCTTGTAAAGCTATGGTTTTGGCAATGATAAAAACATTCCTAGCAGTAGCGCACAGTTAGTGAGCATTGGTATTCATTGGTAAATACAAAGTTGAGCATCACAAGAATTTAGATGTGTTTGCGATAAGCAAACATAGATCTACATCACATATTTTCCTTCTGTTTATATACACTAGTGATTCTTTTTAAAGACTTTATGTAGAGGAAAATTGTATTAATATGAAATAAATTAGTTCAGTATAGGACTTGTCAGAGAACACAGTCCTTTATCTCCTTGCCTGTTCTGGAGATAAATGCCCATTTCAGTGAGAGAATTACACTGATCTGAGATCAACACAACAAAGGACCGTTATATTTAAGGTCCTAAGGTCCTAAAAATCTCACCTAGTAGTTCTTTTAAACTCAGATCTGAATATTGGCAACATGCATACTAAATCTTAATTTCACATTAGTCTGTAGTCCATCTATATCACTGCACAGATACAGCCTCTTGGTATCAAAAGGGAACTCACAAATCAAATAGAAAACAGGACAGTTAATTGCTGCTTTTCACAAATGAGAAAAATGTACATTGGGTACAGGAAACTTACTATATCAGTTACTCTTTGTGATTTTTACCATCTCTCCATTGATACCAGCATAAAGTTGGTATTTTAAAAAGTCCTGAGAGGCAGTATAGCAGACTGCTTAAAAATTATTCAAATGCCAAAGTTCTGATTTACTGTAATGCAAACGCTAGTTTTTAAAATTGATAGGTGAGTGAATCTGTACATGTTCATATGTCAACAAACAACTCTTTCTACCTTTATTGATGACGTATACTACTATATAGCTTGTTGAAAACAGCACACCGCTGCATACACTGTTCCCTCCTGATTGACGAGGAAACATTTCAGAAGCCCTGTAAAGGCTGAGTCTGTAGATATTTAGTAGAAAACCTTGCATATTCTGAAACCAGCTAGCAAATGTTTCCCAGGGAGCCAATTGCACTCATGGGAAAAGAACTGGGGTTACACCACCACTGACCTCATTCATCATTTCCTGAAAGCAGCCTAGATAAAGTTTGCAGTTTTTCCTGCACGTGCTGCTTTGTGAAGTGTAAATGCACCAGGTACAGTGACTCAATTTCAGGCTAATACATTCTTTCAAATCAACACATGAAGTATATGGGTTTCACTAATTGCATGCAATCCATATGAACATATAAAAATTACAAGAAGAAAGCTATGATTTACATATGTGATGGCAATTACTTTGTTTTGGATTCATAGCATATGATTATATGCTTTCATTATACATTTTACCTGTATCACGTCCTAGATCTGTGCCCTACAAGCAGCTTCTGTTTAACTAGTACGCTCTTGGATGCTCTGATTTTCTCAGATGCTTACACTATTTAATTACTTGGATATCATGAACAACTGCAACATAAAGAATGTGTAATTACATATTTACAAATGGCAATGAGAACAAAGCGTGTATCTTTGCCCAGTTGCCTAGAACAACTATAATCCTGGCTGACAGAAGCAGGATTTTCTCCTCTTTCTTCTTACCTCCTTGTCACCACAGAAACTGCTCATAGGTTATTCCATAGTTCTTTATGTGAGTGAAATGGAGTCCTGCCCACACTGATGCATTTCAACAGCAATTATATTAATATTCTTACACTAATGCCCATCATGACGGTATCTGAGTATTCTCCAAAGATTCAAAGTGACGTATGACAAGAAGTATAACTTCCACTTTGCTGGCTGAATACCTTCTTTGCTGCTGGAGTATTTTTAACTTGCTTTCTCTTCTCCTTGTGCCTTTTTACCTCTATTTTTTACATATTTATATTTAGAGTGTTTTAAAGGAATAAAAATAGAAGACAGCACTATCCGTTTTACAAGGATATCTTTGTTCTCCATGCACAACTAAAAACACTAAAAGCATAGAAAAAATGTGACTGGAAAGGATGTGAAGGCAGCTTGCTGAACAAAAGGTACTCAGTCAGAGGTGAGCTCATGCATGTCTTATAATTTTAGCATGTTTAGCCACTAATTGGTGCTAAAGGTAGATAAGCAGATAAAAACTTTTTTATTCTGATGAAGAAATGTGAAGACAGAGCTTTGTGTATGAAATGAGTTGAGACCTCCTCCTTGCATCCTTTCGTGTCTCCTTATAGACTGTCTTGAAAACACAGAATCATATCCAGCACAAATTATGTACATCTCCTCCCATGCTGTCTCCTATGTTCCAGATAGTAGTCCCAGAGTGAAAGATAAAGTGAAATACTGGCCACATTTTTGTCAGGATTTTGCCATAGAGGAAAATGAAGATGGAAACTGTAGCTTGACTGTACAGTTTCTTCTTCTGTGGAAAATACAAAAAGCGTGATCCTAATCACTGCATTTCTGTGCGGCCTTGACCACATCCCTTCCACCACACAGTGCAAACATTTCTGAGAGCTAAATCATCACTGTGGCAGGACCGCTGTTCCTGAAAAACCCTACCCTGTAAATCAGCATAAACTGAGCATACATGAGCCATATTCTAAAAATGGTAAAAGAACACTTCTCCGAGGGTGAATGACTTTTTCTGATAATCTCCAGCATATGTTTTACTGTATTCTGAGCATTCCCCTGACACATCAGTATGATGCCACTGGGTTCGTTCACCTTTGCTGCATTACAAGATTAAAGAACAGTGTTGTGATTTCATTTCCAAACTATTTGATTCTGGGGTGTGGTGTTTTTAAGGAGTTTTTGTTGTTGGTTTTTAGTTGTTTTCAGGTTAATCTATATTCAGTTTCATTGAATATGTGGTAATAACAAGAAACAAAACACATAAAAATATTTTCCTTTTTTAATTTCGTTTTGCAAAATATTTTTTCCAATAAGCACATCTAGAGAAGCATCACTTTTGCCTACCTACTCATGATTCATGTGACATTTTTCATACAAAACTATTATTTTTATTTTGGTTACCCTTAGTCTTGTTGATCAGCCTGATTTCACTGTCAAACTGGGTGTTTGTCATCTTCTATTTCTGAACTGATAACATAGGACACAACCTAGCTCTTCGTAGATTCGTCTTGTGTATAGCAGGTTGGAACTTATATTTTTGTCCCCTTCAAACATTCAGGAAATCACATAGCTATTATTGTGCAATAGTAAAATATATTTCTTGCTCTCATCTTTTTCTTTTGCAACATGTAAAACCTCAGAATGCTTAAACAGTAGTAGAAGGCTACTTCTTCAATATACAGCATGCTACTGAACCATTATGTCCAAACTAAATGTGTAACTCTATGAAAGAAAAAAAAATTCTGAGAAAAAATACCCTAAAAGAATCTTGGTGAACCTCAAATACGAACATTATCATAAATGGTAGGAGATAAATCTTCTCTATAATTAAATTACCCTTAAAACAGAGCTGTAGAATATTCTAATATCTTTACTAAAGATCTTATATATGGATATGTTTATATTGATATGAATCACTCCTTTCAAAATTTTATTTCTATGTGAGATTCAAGTTTCAAAGGAAACACATTGATTAACACCACAGGTTTGGATTAATCTTTGCTAATTATACTTGTCCTATAACTGGCAGTAGTCAACCCAAACTGATCATGTGGGCTCCATTTTCAGTCAACAATGAAAGACTGACACCTCCAGAGTGCTTTCATTCTAAAACATATACATTACTATTTTTACACTAGATTACAGCTGATTAGAAGACAAGTCAATAAAAATACAATGTATATGGATAAAAATTATTATGGTAATATAGTGTAAAACTATGATATTCTGGTGAAACAGATGAAAGATAAGGGTAAGTTGGGTGACAAGAGAACCATGGTTTCCAGTAATGGCTCCCCACCTGCACTACATTTTACACTATTGGCAGCATTAGAGAATCTGCTTTGGAGCAACAGAAAGGCTTTAACAATATTTAGTGTTTATTTTTAAGACAGTGGGATTGGAATAATTCCCTGACATCTCATATCAAAATCTTTTCTTGATCTTTCCCCACTGACTTACTTGATTAAATGTCTATGATAATCAGATGCTGAAATGTTCCTCATATAAAACATAATCGGCAAAATTGCTGGTAAGTATCCCCATAGACACTTTTCTATACAAGAAAGGTTTACAAAAGCTAACAACTCTTAAAAGTCTGCATTGCATCAGACTGTAATTATACTCAGCCACACTAAGCATGATATGCTGTTGTGTTAAATGTTCCTTATTACTGCTTTCTCTCACTGCTCTTAGCAGGGAAATTCCTGCTTCCATTATTTAAAGACATTTTCAATCATTATGTGTCACATGTTTTGTTGCTTCTGTGTTATAATTATTTTGCAGTTAAATAGAAGACTTCATTCTTTAAAACTTTCACTTAAAATCTCAGGAGCAGCAGGTTCACCAAAAATCTGAAAATGGGGGAAAAATACTCACACAGTAATTGAATTCACTGTGAATTTCACTTCTGATGTAGCTACAAATGCATCCTGGTCTCCAGTCCTTTGTTTCAATAATCTTTGCTAAATTCAGTTGGAGAATAGATATGAATATATAGGACTCAGAAGAAAAATAAGATAATGATTCCTTATTTCTATTAGAGCTTAAAATGTGATCTGTGCACATTTTATGTAACAGTGGAGGACATACAGTTGTTAAAAACTGCCTTCTATTCAGAAAGTCAAGGTACAGAATATACAACTCGAACCCCTTTGTTCACTTCTCAACTCCTTTTTACCAGCTCAGGTTTGACATTGATACACAAGTTGTGCTATCTAGCAACTTTGCATCATAAAAGGTAAAATATCCCAAGAGAAGTAACATTTACATTGAATTCTCTTGCTTGCAGATAGACCCTCTTCTCAGTACAACAGCTATGATTTTCAATCTTTTCAATAATTTCCAGCCTATGCTAATAACCAGATCCTTCAAAAGCATTGATGGTAGCAGTGGAAATGCATGTCCAATACCAAATGATTATTATACTGCTGTTACATTATTTGAAATGTCAGTTTTTTAAGTATTGTGCAACAACTTGGAAGACAATAAAAACGTGGATTAAAAAGCAAACTCTCCCCTCCCCCATCTAAGTCCTAAATCTTCTCAGCTAAGCCAGAAAGAGAAATATATTAAAAAATTTTCTCTGCTTCCAGCTAGAGATGCTCATAAAAATATCATATGCTAAACCAATGGAGGTCATCTTCAAATGCCAGAAACAGCAATATTAGAACCTGATTATATGCTTCTCTTCATGTATGTGATATTACAATATAACTCATCCTTATTATTTCAGTGAGATGGATCTTGCTCTTCTTACTTGAATGTTATAAAAAGGAAAATAATAATTAATTGCATTTGAACAAGTTATAACTACGGACAGTGGTATTGCAAAAAAGTTTTGTAGAACTGGAGCATAATGCCAGTTTACCAACAGGTTTCCTCTGAGTTACATAAACACTTGACTTTCATAGCCAGTAATTTTTACAATCCTCAAGCTGTCAATAACATTTTTTCTTGTTTTGCTGGATATGAACCCTACACTTTATTGACACTTTCTAGCTCAGTGACAGAATCTTGCTAGCACAAAGTGACTGCAGAGAGAGAGAATGCAGCATCGTTTATATTTTGGTTACTGAGAAAAATTCTCACACTTAAGGTTCTGTATTAACTTCCTTTTCAAAACCGAGGTTGTAAGATAATTTTCAGAATAGTAAGTAGGGAAACTGTAAACGCTGTCTTCAAAACTGTCTTCTCTGTCATGACGGTCAATGAAGATTTTGTGATCTTTAAATTCAGTGTAGTTGCCCTAATTTATAAATGCTTCTTTACTTTTGCAGAATGTCCTGGGTGTTAAAAACAGTATAATGCATGAGGTTCTGTTTACTAGTATTCCATTAACTCAAAGGGAGATATAAAACTAGAATGCAAATTCAGAATAAATTCAGTCTAATCAAGTTATCTTTGCACCTTCAAAAGTCAATATCACACCTTCAGCTGACTGGGAAGAAATATTTCATTTTGCTATCAGCTCATCATCAACTGACAATTCATGGAAGGCAAGCAATTTCTGGCGGTTGTTTCACTACTTTTAATCTCTAGATATTGTGGCAGCCTTATCTGTGAATTTTCCTACATTGCCTAGTTCCTTAAAACCTTTAACATGATTTTAGCATAGATTTTGATTGATATTTTAATTTCCTTCATTAAAATATAATATATAAAAGGAAAGGAATCTTTTAAGCTCCCAACTGACAATGAAATAGTACTCACATTGTCATGGGGAGCTAACTTCCTATTAATACAATTGTATTTGACATTTCCATTAAAAAATCTTCCAGTAGTGTTATATTATTATGTCTTTGACAGCTCACTGTGGGTTCTGTGGTTACATACTGATTTTAGATTATCGCTTTACTGCATTTTTTTCAATGTACATAAGAGGTCCACTTTAGAAAAAACATTAATTTGTTTTTGTTCTAAAAGGGTAGTAAGAAGATATTTACTGAGTTCAATTAAACTTTTGCATAATAAGTGTATGTGATGCTCTTAATTTAAAGAAATTGAAGGACCCCTTGCTTAAGGGAGAATTGAAATTAAGCTCTGGAAGTAGTACAAATCTCTTTGCTAATTTTATGTGAGTTAAATGTAAGTTTTTGGGCTATGTAAAGGAATATCTCTCAAGAGACACTATGAAAGACAGGAAGCCAGACATACGTGAAAAAAGAATATGCAAGGAAAGGCACTAGACTGACTAGACAAAACGCCAGAACCAGCTATGTTCAGCTTAAATTCTGAAGAATATGATTTCTGTCATGTTCCCATCATAAGACACTATTAAGGATACACAGCAGCTTATGAAGCACAGAAAACCCAACCTTCATGCTTTCATAATCATTAGATCTTTAGAGATATGCGTTTAACAATATAAATGTGAGTACAGTAGCAACATATGATTTCAGGTACTACCTCATAATGCAATTCAGACAACAATTTAAAGAGTGTTAACAGTAACATCACAAGGTCAGGTAGGTATCTCAATAGCAAAAATTAGTTTTCAAACAGTATCATTTATACACTAATTATTTATTCAGGTACATGATATATTCTGTCTGGGAGCTTGACCTCTGCATTGCCATCTGCTGATTGTAAATTTTGTGAAAAACATTGCGCCAACCTCAGATTTTTGCTTGTTCAGAAGATTATCCTTTCTACATTATTTAACTACCTGTCATTTGACCTTGTCTTGAAAATCATTGTATGCTTCTCACATCACTGCATTCACTGTTGACAGCTGCTGTTTATCACCAGAAGCTGTGGGGGGGAAAATTACTCCGTGTACAGCCTAGCCCACTTACAAAAGCAGTTTGAATAAAAAATAAATAGAAATGAGGAATCCCTAAATACCAGCAGCTAGCACTTCAACAAATATGGGGAATGCACAATGGTTGTATCGGGTGTCATTGTACAGCTGCTGTCAGCATTCCTACTGCTCAAGAAAACAGCTGAAGTGATACCTGTGGCTTCTAATATCAGAAAGTGCTAGCTTTAAAATATGTCAAAATGCAGCACGTTAGTCTGCAGTACTGCTATTTTCCATGGTAGGCTAAAACCTAAACAAGGTAGTGACTGATCACTGTTTGCCCCGTTCTTGTAATCGTCCATTACTGGCAACTGTCAGAGACAAATTCTGGGCTAGACGGACCTCCGTGCTCAGCCGGTATGGCTGCTCCTCCGTCTTGATAAAACACCTGTCAGATGCAGAAAGCGGCATCAGGACGCTGATACGGGGGACATCATATTTCAGCTGTGAAATACAATCCCAGTCCTGGCCAAGCTTGGTTAGTAAAACTACAGTATATATTTCCATTTGAAGGCATCAGTTCTTGTATCATAGACAAATATGAGAATTTACCCTTTGGTAACTGAAAATACACTCGCTTGCAGCTTGATGTGTTAATCCAGCTGAGTTCCTGCTAATCCTTTTGTACTGCTGATGTGAGCTGCTGGAATAGCCACATTTCACTAAAGGTACAACAGACAGTTATATTTAGTTTTCATATTTATATGTTTATTTTATTTTGAAAGCTCTTTAGTGTTGTGTAGAAACAGAAAGACTACACATACAAAGCACCGTTAATATATTTTTCCTAAATTCTGCTTCCTACACTTGGGAGGTCTGTCTCCTTCATTTGCACTAATTGATGTTCACTACCTCCTTTAAAACCCATTTTCTTCTTTTTACCTTTCGATCATCTGAAAGCTGTGAATGGCATATGCGTAGGGCCAAAAAGGGAAATAAAAATCTATCAAGTGACTTAATGTAAAGACAATACCACTGGCTCATGAAGTACCAGATTATGGATCACAGGATTATTGGAAAACAATGTGAAGTATTGCAAAAGCTCGATCTAAAAGAGTTTAAGACTACTTCTATTCTTCCCTGAACATCCAGCTGACCACTGATAGGTAGACCATAACATTAAATAGGCTTTATGAAAATTTCTTGGATTATCACGCAAATAATTAAGCTGGTATGGACACAAATTATTTTGAACATGCAAAGCTGGGAAACTGCAAGAGGGCTTGCAGTGCACAGCTTTCGCCTATCAGTATTAACTTAAAGGGGTCCAGCCACTGAGACAGGCAATCCCCTATATAATAATACTCATGCCGCACACAATTCTGCTTGGTGACTAAAACTAGAACCAGGAAAGGACAGAGAAATGACTGATGATTATTCTTGCACATTAAATGCTAGTGGGTTCACTCACGTGTGACTCTCGATAGATTTTTCAATCTTGTGGATTGTGGGCTTGTGGAAAGTGAACAAGTGGCACAGAACCTAATTCCTGTTGTAGGAAACAATAGTTTTAATTGTTCTTTTAAAGTGTGGTCATCCAAATAGGATGATCTTTAGGATGGTCCTCTGTATTTGGTTCTGTCCTTAAATATGCTAAAAGCATTCAATAAAAGAGAAAATAGCTATTAATTAACAAGATTTTTAAAAATTTGTTGACAAAAATGTCCCACTGTTTTTTCATTTGCTCATGGAAAAGAAATTTTGGAAACCTGCGTCACTAGCAAAAAATTTGCATTTCATAAAATGCTTCAAACATACTTTTAAAACAGGAAATAACACTTGTATGTTTCCTTGAAATGAATTTAAGTCTTCTCAAATAACATTTTGATTAATTACATGTAAATGAATTCTAAGAAGTCTATAAAAGCGTTTCTTCAGTTGTCAAGGTGATTTTTAATTAAAATAAAATGGGAGTCTGTCATGGTTTCTGTCAGTACTTATGATGCTACTGGAGGAGCTATAACTCATCTTCATAAGGCTTACTTAATGCTTTAAGTATTTATGTAGCTTAGTCATATATAAATTAGCAAAATAAATACTACAGCACATGTCTGTTTTTAAATAAGAACTAGTACTATCAATTCACAGTATCTAACTTGAGCTTGGATGGATCACGAGCAACATGATCTAAAACATCTAATTATTGTCTCTAGACAAACCATGGCTAGACATAGTAGCAAAACCATCTGAAAAGTGGAAGTTTGACCAGAAAGCTGTGGCTTCCTGACGAAACCTTCAAATTTCCCAGCTCATCTTCCTTCAAAATTTTCAACGTAAAATAACTTAATTCAACTTAACAAACCACTTCTAACATCTGATAATTTTGGTTATGCTATTTTCTTATAAGTATGAATCCAATATTTTTTGTAATGAACACAAGTAATAAAGGCAGATCTAGAAACTGATTTAATTAGATGACAATATTACATACTGCTATGCTCTGACAATCAGCAAAAATCAGTCTTTGTATGTATTTGGACTATAATTTAAAATCTTAGGCATATGGGATGAAATTAGCAAATACAAGGGAATGTTCATCTTCTCCGGTGGACCAATATTTCATTCACTTTGTTTCATGGGGTTTAGACTCCAGTGTCAGCTCCAATTTCAGTAAGCTCTTTTTTCAGTGGCCTCTTCACAGAGATTTAAAGGCCAGAAGGAGCTCTTACAGTCATCTGGTCTTTTCATAACACAGGCTATAAAAAAGTCATGCAATAATTCAGGAATTAAGTCCTTCATTTCTTTTAGGGTTATCATACGTGTCTGAGAGAAATGCGGTGGCTTGAATTTAAAGTCACGGAGCAACTACCATATCACTAAACACATTTTCCCAATGACTACATATGAAAGTATAGTGCCTTCATCTAGACTGATCTTTTATCTAGTGTCAGTTTCCATGTACAGGTTATTTTTACTTCTGCTATATTATAGAGCTGTTTATTGCCAGAAATAATTTATTCATTTGGAGCCTTAGAGTGAGCCACCCTTCGCTTTCTACTTGTTAAACTAGAGAACTACTTTAAATTCATAATATGAGAGATAAATCTGAATTTAACCATTCTTTTATTCCTCTAGTAATTCACCTCCATCAACAGCTTTTAAAGCATCATCACCAGAACTGAACGTAGTACTTCAGTAACAATATCACTGATGCTGCATACCAAATAACACTTTTCCCCTAGTCCCATTTATTGCCCTGGTTACTGGAAATCACTCCTAGTACAGTCTATCTGCACTGGCAACTCATGTTCAGCCTTGACCTCAAGATCCTTTTCAGTGTCATAGCACTTGAGGATACATCTAGCAGGTACATTCAGTGTTAATTGCAAGAAATATGTTTATCTTTAACTATACTACAGCTGATACTCCTCAAATGAAACTTCAGTTTTAAGTGAAGATAACTGAGCATTCCATGGTTACTTTTTCTCCTTTTTTGTATTTTCTCTTTGTTTTTTTCTGTTTCATTTTGTTTCAGGTTAGTAAAAGGTATTGAATAATATAGACTCACACATGTCCCATTTTATAATACACCACTGTTGTAACCTCTCAGTCATCCAACTTCTAATCAACCATTTATTAATACAAAACGTTGTTGTTGCTTTTTAAAATAAACTGCCTTTTTAGGAGGAGTGCTATAGCCCTTCTACTTGTCCACTTCTTGGCAGTAATTTGACAGGACTCTCCATCCACGCTTTTCTTTTGTCAAAGCAATCTTCACCCTGAAAACCCTCCCGCTACTGCAATACCTTCTCCTGCCCCAGAGGAAGCCACAAGCCACAGCGACCTCAATCCCCCATAAATGTGGCACTTCAACAGTAAAGAGTGCTTGAAGCATTCTTCTTCCTCACCAGTTCCACATATGAAACCCATCAGAGCAAGACAAGTTTAGAAGCACATCCTCCGACCCCAAATTCAGGGAAAGAAGATATTTTTCGTACCTGGTGGATTGAGAGGTATTTGAGAGACCAGATATAGATGACAATCAGATACAAAACAAATGTAAATAGTTAAGTATATTAGTCTGCAATTAATCTGGTTGAAATACTGCTGATTTATTCTTATGGGAACTAAGCCTATGCCCCATAGACAGTCTGTCTGACTTCTGTTTTTTAAAGAACTAGGCAGCATTTCAGGCTCTTTATAACTATCTTCATTTATTATTTTTGTTCAATTTTTCTATCGGTCATTTTCAATGGCACTAAGATCTATTTTGTTACCTTCGACCACTTTGTCTATTTAAGGAGAAACTTTGTTTCTTTAAAAAATATGTTGACATCTTTTACAGTTTTACCATGCTAAAACACTGTTTGTACAGCAGCATCTGTTGAGGGGAATCTATGTAGCCATGAAAATCTGACTACAGGATTATAGTCTAATTCCACTATTTATTTCTTATTTTTTGTATTTTCTTGTTTGCTTTTGTAAATGTCTGATCTCCAGATTTTTGGAGACCCTTTCACAAAGGGAAATTAAAGAAATGATCCTTCTGTCTGTAGGCATAACTTTTTAGACATGTGGGCTGCTCTAGGAAATGTTAGGTACCAAACAATGATAACAGTCTAACAGAAGATTTTGGTACCTATATATTAGCTGTCATTATGTCTTATTTCCAAAGAAGAATTTTAGGAGCTTTAATTCCTGTTACTAGAGTGTTAAGAGCCAAGGAGATCCAAACCAACCAGCACGCTGAAGCTCAGCCTGAGCCAGCCTGTAGGAAACACTGTGCAGTGGGCATCTCTGCAACCCTTTCTCATCCTTTCCTCTATGGGACTCAGACATCATGCTCTGGGCTTTAGGCAAAACTGTTTGTTCATTTGCTACCACCAGTCTACAGATACATCTTTGGCAAATATTTCAGAGAACTTATTTTTCGTTTAAATGAGTCAGAAAAGGTTATTCCTTTTTATATTTTTTCCTGTGACTGTTTACAAGTACAAAAGTTAGTCCTTGCATCAGGCACCACTAAACGTTCCTTCTTATAGATGCATTCCTTAATTACTGGGTCACAGGTTCATGTTTCCTTTCATACTCTTTCTTTAGCTTAACAACACTTGAAGAAATTTTTTAAACAATGGAAGTACTTTATGAGATGGAGTGGTAAATTTCCACGTCCACCTTACATCTCAGTCAGCTTTTGTTGTCTCCTGAGTACTGCACACCCTGTGACCCCCTCATTCCTGCGTAAGCTTCACTATGTTATAGAAAAGGTGCTGCCACACGTTATACATCACCAATCATACCTACCTGTGTTTGAAACATATGCTGAGAATTTCTAAGGGCAGAAGGAGTATAAAGTCTTTGAAAAACACTTTGCATCTCCATCACACATAGAGGTGGACAGCATTTATGGAGCAGATCTAGGTAGATATGGAGGAGATTTGTGCCTATAAAGTTCTGCCTCTACACAGGCTGTAAAAAAACTTAAGGAGACTAAACAGTTTCCGACTAGGGAGGCAGCTGAAAGAAGGCTTTCTGGTCACTGACACTGAGTTTCCCACAACTTGCTGTATTTGGTCGGTAGCTCTCCTGTGTGTCTCCAATACCAACAACATCAGAACCTCTCAGGAAGGTAGATCTCAGAAAGATGCTCAGTAAATCTTTCAATAACTCATCTTCCTTTGAAATTATGCTAAAGGAGCATAATTTTCTATATTTTTGTGGTGACTGGAGAAAAACATATCTTTTCATTGATGTATTTATGTATTAAGAAATAGAGAAAACTGAACATAAATAAAAAATATTCTATTGAACTTTGTTTCAAATACTATAGTATCTGTATGTTACAGTCCATAAGAGGAGTAGTTCATTTCAGAACCTAATTTCAAATACAACAGTTTATGATGCAGTTGGGAAAGTTGAGTAAAGGGTTCTAGACATAAAAGGTGAGAAAATAAAATCTTCAATAAATGGACTGCTAATGCCTACTCTTTTAAATTGAAAAAAAAACTGATTAGAGATAGGGAGGATGCAGATACTGACCAACATACATTCCTTAAAATAATATTCAGAATCTTTACGTTTGAGTTAAGATAGCAGTTAACTGTAAAATACAATACACAGAGGTACATCTAATGAGTAATGTAGTTTTTCTGAAAGGAATGGTAAGACCTTCCAAACATTTTATAATATTTGGCAAAAGAAATGAGACACCAAGCACAGAAAATTGTGGGATTTTTTTCTTTGAAAAAAATTTTCCCTTCCCTTCCCTTCCCTTCCCGTCTCTATAAGAAAACAAGTATTTCCCTGACCTCACAAGGCCAAAAACTAATAGGGCTAAAAAAGCTATGAAAAGTCACACTACATATGATGCCTAGGAAAATACAACAGTTTAACAGACAATGACATCTGCTGAGATTTCAAAGTAAAAATTATGACTTCCAAAAATCAGTGTTAAGATGAAACTATAGCAAAATTAAATAGAGAAAAACAAATATTTTTTAAAAATTAAAAGCCCGCAGGGCAGTCCATAGATAATCACATAATTTAAAGCAAAAAAATGGTAATCCAGTTCAGTCAAACCTCTGGAAATAAAAACGGCCTTGTGCTACTCCAGATCTCCCAATTAAGTTGTGAAAGCTGTATGTCCAATGTTATTAAACCAAATAAAGAAAAATGTATTATATATCACCCTCATTTTTATTCTAAGTTGTCATGAACAGAATCAGTCTTGCTGAGTGTAATGGTGCATTATCTGTAATCCATTTTTAAACATAAAGACTTTTAAGGTCATTGTTAATTAACTAAAGGTCCAAACTCCTTCTAACTTAAGGCTTTGGATGCATCACTGCGGTTAAGCAAATTTACCTGTTTGGATTAGTATAAACATTTGAGAATTAGACTAGTTTATTCTCGTGGGTTTCCATCATTTAACCAACACTTATTTCTGGGCATGAAACAAAATAAACTTCTTTCATCCAAATAATAAACAGTATTGCCAATAAAAAACATAATACTAAATGAAACAGAGAGGGGGAATCTGTTAGTCTGTTAATTTCTCAGAGAATTACAAAACTACTGAAGGGAGTAAAATAAATGTCAAAGAAGGAATGTAAACAGTAGCATTATAAGGACAGAATCAAGGAGAAAGAAAATGTCAAGGGAATGTGGTACCTAATATAGTCCTTTTTAAATTGCTTCACGTCTAGAAATTAGGCAATTCAACAATAACCTTAAATGATTTGCAAGAAACCTGACTGTGGGGCATTTTGCTCTTCATAAGCTACACACTAAATATATATTCAGCACAATTTACAGAGTACCATTCTGATTTATCTTACTGAATAATATCTATAATGTTACAGACAAGCAACTGGCACCTAGACATGGCCTTTCCACCCTGTAAAGTCACAGAATTCTGTGGAGTCTGTTCTTCCTTCAATGAACTCCATTCGGTTTGTGATAATATGTTTTATATCTCCTTATTCCTCAGTGTCATGACTGTCTTTGTAAATTGCAAACCCATTTAGACTGGTCAGTCCTACCCAGGCAAGGAGAAGAGGTTTTACTTTGCTTTTGCTTTCAGTACTACAGTGAAAATAGACATATATCTTAGCAAATATTTTCCCGTACAACCTCATTTTCAATGCTCAGTGCCAAGATTTGCTTCAAAATACAAATCAAAATTCAAGTATAATAGGAAAGTACTGGTTCAGCTGTGGTTTCAAAGCCTTTCTTGCAAATATTCACCCAGCCTAAGCACATATCTCTGAATGAATTTCCCATTAGTCCTTGTCATTGCTACTTGTTGAAAAACAAAAATGATCAACTAAAAGATGTGGACTTATGCAATGGAAGAAATATAGCAAGACTAACCATACACCTCTGGTGTTGTGCCCAAAATGGAAGTTCCAATGACCCTCTCAACCTCACTCCTTGGAGGTCTTGAGCCAGAATACATTTAACAGCAAGAATGCAAAATACAAGAAATACAAGGAAATGTCAGCTGGAAGTCTGTGGTGCAACATTCTGAAGAAGGAAAATTAATACAGTATTCTTACTCCATGTATTTGTCATGGGGGATAGACCTATATATTCTTCTCCTCTGAACAATTGCACACTTTTGCTTTGACATTTTTACACTTTTGAAAATACAGTTATACAGTTCCTCTTGGTTTAATGAGGCATATATGGAAACTGGATTTTATCTGACTACGCTAAAACTTGCATTAATTTGTACAGACAAATGTCACATAGATTTTCCTCTCCAAGCCATTCCATGATTCAAACAATTTGGATCAGCTTCAATAGAGGATTGATGAGTGAATTTCCTTCCACGGTGTTACGCATAAATTAAAAGCAAATGCTTTGTGCTGAAGAAATAAACAAAGAATATTGAAAAAAATACTGTGTAGATTTTTTTTCTGAAACTTCAGAAAGATTCTTTTAATATTCATTGCTATGGATACTAAACCATGTAACTGAATATCTTTCTTCAATGGAAAGAATATGTTTCTTCTTCTCTATGGCCTACTTTTTACCGCTGTGGTCATACCACTGACCAAGTTGATTGCTACAGTCTGTAACTTGAATTACCAAGAAGGAAGTGACTAGGGTAGCCATTAAAATATTTACATTAATGTTATATAATTCTGGTAAAGAGTAGGAATCTGTAGAGTACAGTAACTTCTAAAATGTTCCTTACTGCTCCACAGTGTTTCAAGATGCACTGCTGGTTTCTTCACATACCAGTAAAAGCCAAGACAATAGGTAAAATGATTATGTTTCAGTAACTAGATTTTTATAGTTTTTTCAAGTATATGTTCAGCTTCTCAGTAGCATTATTTGTCATACAGCATTAATATGCTACCTTTTTCTTAACTGCATGTACAATAAAATAAAATGGACAGTTCTCATTTAAATAGAAACTACCTTGCAAGGAGACATGCTAAGAATGAAACACTTTTAAAATAAAGTGCTGTCTTAAAACACTTTTTATGAACACCTAGAGACCAAGAAGCCATAAACCACAGTTCCCACAGTCAATCTGAATTTGTTTTTATGATGCATTGTTCAGTAAAAGTAGAAATCTGCAAGAACTTTGAAGTCCATTCTGTTTATCCCCACTCTGCTGTATAGTTTGCTTTCATAAATTATTATTGTTTCACCAAAAGAATCAAAATTATTCTTTGACGAGGAATCTTTCTGAATCGGCTATATCAGTTTTCATCAATCAAAAAAATTTATTTTGATCTGTCTGACCTGTTCAGACAACTTTTTTATTTCTAAAATAATGAAAAATCAAAAATATATTTTTTTAATTTTATTAGTTTCATTTTATGTGAACAACAGTTGACTTAGTTCAGTTAGCGAAACTACACAGACAGAAGCTTATTTTGTGTTGAAGGATGTTTAAGCAAAATAAGAGTTTTAGCCTTATTAGGAACAACAATGAATGCTAAAAGTTTAAGCCATTTTTATCTCAAAACCCAGGAAATTTACTAATATTATTCTAAACTGGCTCAGACAGTCAAGGTCTAGCTTCAGCTGCACTGACTTACCATATGTTTCATATCCAAAGGCAAAACTAGGACTTTAAGTTCTCGTGTCCTATAGAAATATGGAGTATTTTACAAGTGAGATCTTTCCCTCACTTACTTGCAACATTTAAGACTAAAAGTAAAAAAAAGAAAAAAAAAATCACATACTCTCTTCCAACAACAAAAAAACCCTATTGCCTTACCTCTAGGATTTCAAAGTCATGTCACCAGCAGCACCACTGGGACAACAGTAGGTTCTATATTATTAATGTGTTGTGGAATGTGCACTGAAGCAATGTTAGCCTTGCCAAAACTAATACAGAAGCATATGGCTGCCCAGCCCCCTGGCATTGCCAGAATACACATAGGAGGAGGCACTGAATTAGTCCTAGACATTGCCAAAAGTCCAGATGAGCCAACATACCCTAACACATTTACACCTGGATTCAGAGACCATAGCAGTAAATGTCAAGAGTTTGGAAACCTTCCTGAAACCTCATCAGACTTACCCAACTTTACAGTTCTGAAATGAAATGAAAACATGAAAGGTTCATAAAAGTACTGAAGAGCTGTGGTAAATCACATTTGTAACCTTCTTTGTTTAATTCTCCATGACACACTAGTTCCCCGAACTGTTACTTTCAAATCTGGAGCAGCAAACCCCTTCATTTTTACAATTCCCTCTCTTCTGAGTAACTACGGTCGCCAACACGAGTAGTTTCACCCAGTAGAACATAACAGTACACTGAGTGCAGCATGGGAGGTCAGGAACAGGCGTGCAGATTTAATGCATGTCTGCAAATTACATTTCAGTACAGCATCCAGGAACATTTTGATACCACCTACTCCTCGTGCTAGATACACAGAGGGAATCACGAGGCTGCCTCAGGTTCTTTTTGGAAATATTGGGTGGCTGTTACCAGCAATTGCCAAAAGAATAGTTTTTCAATATGGTATTTCTGGTGTATCATAATTAGGATGCTTGATGCTTCATATAAACTCCCTAAAAAATCGAGCTCACTGACTACTAATTTGGGGTCTGGAAGGAATTTCTTCCCCTCTTTACACAAAAAAACCCAGATATTGAATTCAGGTTTTTATTCTTTTTAACATTTCTTCCAAAAGGCAAGTTTTGCCACCCTCAAGTGTTGCACATCTCATCTAAATAATCTTCCTCTGTTGCACTTCTGATTGCACACTGTTTTCTTCCTCTGGCATGCTGCCTAGTCTCCTGAAGGTTTTATCTAACTAATGTCTTGCATAGGTATTATATTGCCACATATAGCTTTATAGATGAGTATCTGCATTGCACTTGAGATCTTGAGATCTACTCAAGGCTTAGATATTGCCAAGACAAAGACCTCAAGGCTAGATTTGGTATTTTATTGTGTTGTCTGGGCTTAAGCTCTGTGCGACTTTAGTAGATAAACTGCGCTGTAACTAGTAATAGTTACCACCTCTTTTTTTACTCAAATTTAGACGTCTGCTGTTAGCAGCATATCTCTACTCCATGCTAGAGACAACTCTCTTGCTTCACAGTTGGAGCGACTTTTGGGATTTGTGGCACTTTGCTAAGTTGACGGAAACGGACCTATTGGAGGAGTCAGTTAAGCAGCCCTTAACTAATGTTCATGTGTTGCCTTGTTAATGAAAGACACAACAGTTGATTTAAAAGTGGATTTGTAACATACAGTTAGTCTACTTTTTACTTTTTTTCAAATGTTGATGTAATATTTCCTCCAGGTATCTTAGTCCTGTTGGTTACTTTCCCTCTTTATAACATTCCTTGAATCAAGAAATGTAACTCAAATATGACATAGATTTGAAAATTACTGTAGGCAACTTGATATATTTAATAATTCTCTGAATTAAATTCCATCTCTGTTTGATTGTATTGTGACTTACATTTCAACATATAAGGGATATAGCTCAGTACACAGAGTAAAAAAATAAATGCATTAACGAACTCCCTGCTTACATATAGTAAAACAAATACAAATTGGATTTAAAGGGAGTGGGAAGAGACTTAATGGAGTACAACTTCCTCCTCCCATAAAACAACCCAAACAAAATGCTTATGAATTTATATTTATCTCCTGCGTTAAGGGAAGAGAGAGAGAGATGGTTTCTCTGATTAAAAAGGGAAAAAAGATTTCCCAGAATGATTGGATAGTACCAAATATTATGTAAAATAAAATGTGCAGTGTTCCAAGACTAATAAATAGTAACAGGAACATTCTAGTGTATCCCATAATCAAGAGTCAAAGATCAGGGCTTCAGAGTGAGAATTTAGTCTACCAGGTGTCTGAGCAGGATTAACACAAGGAAGTATCGGATTTTGGTTGACAAGAGGTGTGAAATACATGGGGACAACACAACCTGTAGGATCACCAGTAGTTTTAAAATTACTTAAGAATTTATAATATTGCTATGAGTGCTTATAAACTATTTCTTTAAAAGGGGAAGTATGAAAGAATGAAAAATAAAAGATGATTTCTGAACAATGCATCATCTTTCAACTGTTTCTTTTAAGAGCATCACAACAAGGTAAAGGCACAATGTTTTTTTCTATACAATATAATGGACTATATATTGGTAGTGACCCAGTCTTTATGTTGATATTCTGCTGCATCTGAGAACTGATGACATTTGGAACAATGACAAAATTATGATAAAAATGTATGGTGCTTCAGAGATCGAAATTGCACTCTAATTCAACGTATCTTCATTGGCTGTCCAAGATGAACGGACTTTAATTGTGATGGTGATAAAAGAATACTGCCACATATGATGACCGGGCAGCTGCATGCCATGACAATCTTAGGAATTCTTTTATGCCCTATCCCAAGTACACACTATTCTTGGTACCAAAACAGGATGACATTGCCACGATGACATGGAATTCAGAACACAGCTTTCACCCTATCTTAATTTTCTCTCACTGCACTTTCTTATATGCTTTAATCAACCACCATATTGGTAAGCCTAAGGTGACAGAACAGTTATGAAAATGTTGACATTGTTATTACGTCTTTATCTCAGAATTTTTGATTGCACAAAGATATTAAATTCCAATTTTTTTTTCTTCTGCACCATCCGTACTTCCTGTGCCTACTAGGATGGAGTCTGGCAACCTTACATCCCTATTTTTCATAATGATTAAATATTCATACAAAATATGCCAAATCTATATGGTATATCCCCAGAATACACATAAGTTATCAGATGAGACAAAATTTATCTTTGGTCTTATCTCTTCTGATTTTCCTCAATCCACAGATTTGCATAGTATTATGTGATAATATTAGAAAAGTTTTAATAGCAAGCTTCTCATATTATATATATTATCAGCCTTCACAACATGTTACAATATAGTGTGTGATTTAACTGACAGTTCATCCATTTTGAAGTAAAATGAATGAATATATACATTCAAGCTGCATACAAAGTAGCTACTACTCAACATAATTTATAATAGTAATAATCTGACAGTTTAAATCATATCTGTTAGTTTCCTTGTTGGGGAGGGTGGTTTATGACACCTCAGAGGTCCAAAATTTATAGCTAGTCTTCCGCCCTGTTAGTGATATGCTAATTCGTTAGAGATTTTTTTAATTAAATGTGAAGACTGAATTTTTATTTATTTAGAAAGAGGCTTTCAATTACCATTAAGTGCATTCTCACTTTTAAGAAATCTCAAATCTTTAAGCCTATACTGTTGACAAATTGAAAAACTAAGATACTGACTGAGGTCTTCATTGCTCCACAGCTTTCCAACATGGCTGCTGACTCCCTAGAGTACTGTATATTTTTCATTACAGGCATGATTGCATCTGATGACTGCCTTAACAGCCATGGCGTTGCAAAAGTAATCTAAAGAGGCTATGTTATTTATTGGAATTACCGCTGAAATGACCCCACGTGCAGCAAGGAGGTGCGGCAGGGGAGCTTGCACCAGCGGATGGGAGCTGCAATGGGTGGACACAGGCTGTTCAGGAAAGGCCAGCTGGGAATACCAGGAGGAGAGGTGAGCTCTGTGCAAAGGAGTGTACTGAATGTCTGGAGCTTAGCCTTGGGACTGGTGATGAGCCAGTCAGACCTTACAGGTAAGGATCAGAGGACAGACTGACACCATGGTACGCCTCTGCTACAGACCACCCGACTGAGCAGAGGAAACAGATGAAGCTTTCTTTAGAAAGCCGCAGGAAGCCTCATGATAACAGGCCCCATTACTTCTGGTACATAACAAATCTCATATTTGCTGGAAGGGCAAATAGCTGTGAATAGAACAGAACAGAACAGAATAGAATAGTTGTGCACATTAAATAAACCCTTGAGACTCCTGAAATGTGCTGATGGCGATTTCCTGACACAGATGATGGACAACCTGACTAGGGAAGATGGTCTATTGGAACTGATACTCAAAAGCAAGCAAGAAAAATTTGGAGATGGGGTGGTCAAGGGTAGCCTTGATTGCAGTAACCATGAGATTGTGAGGCTTAAAATGCTCACGGGAGTTACCAAAACAATTGCAATATTGAACTTCAAAAGAATTTGTCTTGCTCAGGGATCTGAGCAAGGGCTCAGGACAGCTGGTTCAACGTCCTCAAGAGCACAAGAATGGTCCATTCCAATGTACAGAAAGTCAAGCAAGCAATGCAGAAGGCCAACATGGACTGACAGGAAACACCTAAATAAGCTCAAAAGCAAAAACAAAGTACAGAGAAGGTGGAAGTGAGGATGGGCTACCCAGGAAGAACACAAGGGCACTGCCCAAGCATGAAGAGATGGTGTTAGGAAAGGCAGAGCTCAGCTGGAGTTGAAGAGTTTCTGTATGTATATTGGCAGCAAAAGGAAGGCTAAGGGAAGTGGAGGTCCACAGCTCAGTGAAGCAGGAAAACTAGTGTCAAAAGACATGGAAAGGGTCAAGGTACTCACTGACTTATTTTTTTCAGTTTCTATTGACTAGGTTTGCTTTCAGGTGTCACTGTGGGAGTGAAGTAGTACCCACGGGGCAGAAAGTGCCGCACCTAGCTTGCAAAACAGCAATGAGGACCTGGGAAACAACAGGCTGGTCAGCGTCATTCAGTATTTGGGAAGGTTATGGAGCAAATCCTCCTGGAAGCCTTTTCCAAGTACATGAAGGACAAAAAGGGGTCTGGGAACAGCCAGCTCAGTATCACTAAGGATGAGTTGTGTCTGACCGATCCGACTGTGTTACATGATGAGAGGACTGGCTATGGCTCCAAGCTCAGCTATTAATCTAAAATTATTTATTATAGTTCCCTGGTATAAATGTAAAATGAGAGTAGATGCAATTGTCTGAATACTCTGCAGAAGCATGAGAAAGAGGAGTTCTGATAGAGAAAAAAAATATGCTGGTATATAGAAACAGGGGACCAGATTAGCCAATGTTACATGGGCAGAAGTGCCTCTAATCAGTAAGGTACATTTCCTTAAAGAAATTGTAATTGAACTTCAAAGGTCCTTAATATTGTTATACTTTGGGTTCCTTATGTTGAATGACCCATAGCAGCTGGTACATAGATGATGCATAGTCTACTACTGTTACTTGTTACTCCGCTGCCTGAAGCTGAAGCAGTTTGTGGCACTGATTGGAAAAATGCTGATGATCCTAATTCATTATCAACACAGTTATAGCTGATCAGATGGCAGATTGTTTTGTAAGAAGTTAAAAATATGCAGAATTCTATTAATCTGGAGTATGCACACCCCTTTGTGAGCAGAACATGATGGTTACATATTCAAGCACTCAGAAGTTTGTCAGAAAAATCGCCTATGCATATGCAACTTTATAGCCTCTTTGACACATCCATCATAATATTTTAGTTACATGACTCACTATATTTCTTCCTCAAAGCTTCTAGTTGCATTTTTTGTTATTCAAGGTAGTATTTTTTATTGTTTTCCTTTTTCAGTGTTTGACCCCATACTTTATTTAGCAGAGATTATTCAAACTCTGTATTGAAAGTAAAATTATTTTCTTCATCACCATTTCCATGGTGTTTTTGTTACAGTGAATGAATGTTTCATAAATACAAATTCCTAAGATTCAATTTATTACAGCCATTTCTCGCTTTGAAAATTAATCACAGTTGTACTAAGATGCCCACTGGTTTTGGGTATGCAGTTTTGATCACTTGAGACTTGACTTCTTCATACACTAATTTATAACATTGTCCTCATTCAGAACAGTCTTAATTGATTTTATTTACAATTGGAAACACAACAGTTCTACAAATCTGACCCCACATTTTTCATGGTGTACTCAGAAAGTAAAAATCATAGTTACAAGAGTATTTCATGCATTAGATGAAAGATATATTTTTGAAATTCAGGTGTAGGTTCCAGGAATTTCCTTTTCCTTCCCTCCAGACTCTGCCATGCTTTACAGCTTTGTCTCTCTCTTTCCCCTAGGAGATAACTAGTCTATCATCTCCCATTTTCTCCCCTTGTGGCTCTCTGCTCTGTAGGCAACCTCTTCCTACCGGAGATGGTCTAACTGATAGATATTTGAGCAATTGTTCTCAACAGGGGTATTCAACTTCACAATCTGCCGCTTCAGTTTAAGAATGGAAAAAGGGCATATGTTCCTGAAAGTTTGTCTCATTTCCCTGCTTATAAAGACATTACTTTTAATGTGGCTGCATTAATGATGGTATCATCCTGTTTCACAGCCATAAGTTCCATCTCTGGTGTTACACACCTTCAGACCAGAAACAAATGAATCAGGCAACCTACAGACAGCATTTTCTTTCAATGCAGCCTGAAAGAAGGAGGCATTGGGTTAAGGCTTCTGTTAAAAATGTATGTGATCATGAAAGCAAAGACGATATTATCATTCATGTGTGCAGAACTTAATTTTAGCATTCCCTAATGCTACATATTCTAATTGTAAGTAAAAATGCAGTAATGTCTCCTACTATAGTATTTTTAAAGTATTTGCATATTTACAGGTAAGTATATATACACCTGTACTCTCATTTATACATGTATATTGGCTAGCTATGAACATAAGCAAATCTCACTGAATCACCTGGAAATATATTTTAAAAGATACTTTAGTATTGTCATTCCCATTGGTTAGTATGAAGCACATCATTGCCTTTCAAATGTATATTAGTACATAAATAGCAAATTGATGAAGCTAGAAAGAAAGTCAAAATACACTCACTGGTAGAAACAGGGAACTGTTGTGTCAAAGAAAATCACCAGACTTCCTACTTGTACCAGGTACTTGTATTTCTGTTAAATAAGAACTAACTAGATCAGCTGACAGCCAACCTCCAGCTAACTCTCACTTGAATTTACATATTATTTGCTCCCCCCATCCCTGCCTTCCCCCACATACTCGTGACTTCTGAAGGTACACAGGCCTGGTAGATTCAAACTTCTATATTTCTCATTTAGTCATATGCAGATCCTTGTTTCTTCTCCATGGAAGGATTTACTTTTCCCATTAGTGCCCCAGACACTGCTGGAGTGAAGGACGAGCTGCTGCCCAAGCCGAGAGTCTTCTACTCCCAGGTGCCATGGGAAATTCCCTCTCCCACCGCAGCCCAGGTTGCTAATGTCACTGCTGATGGATTGATGTAATTCTTATTTTATGTCAGAATAAATAGAACAGATCTTGAGTAAAAGAGAAAGATGAAAAAACAATAACTAACATTATGATATGGCAAAGGTTGAAGAGGAGGGGATTTTCTTCATTAAATGTTTCCCTTATGTCCTGCAATATTTACATAAATATCATCTGCAGTGCTCAAGTTTGGCAGAAATCTGAGCCCTGATGAACCCTGTGAATCCAAGTGTGTTTAATTGCTGATATTTATCAGGTGGGATAGCATTCAGGGGTGAAAAGGCTGTAAACACTGCTGTATTACTTTGTATATATGTGATAGCAATGGTTGATGAGGCTGTGAAAGATTAAGCTGCTCTGTGAAAGGTGAGCAAGCCAGAGGAGGAGGAGGCGGCTAAACAAGAGCACGTAAATCCCAGTTATGCGAAGCAAGAGTGTGTTGTTTGAGATTTGCATAGATGTCTGCAAGCAGTTTGTGTCTATTAGGCAATCTGGTGGTGAAACTCTGGTTTGAGGAGTCAGAAGTTGACTGAAATTAGCTTGACAGGAAAAAAAGTTTGTTGCCATACTTGCAGATCAGCATGAAAACATGACAAACAATGAGAAAGAAAAAAAGGATAGTCTTCAGGCATAGGAAGCCTGTCAACTGTCAAGCTGAGATGTACTTCTAGAGGTTATGCAACTGTTGCATATTTTAAGTTATCCTATATTTTGAGACAAAAATACTAGATGACCAGTCAAACTTCTGAATTTCCCTCATCTCGGAAACCAGGCAAAGTCAGTGACTTACTGAAACTGAACGTATTTTAAGAGCCAACCCAAAACATGGCATGTGATTTCATCTGGTGAATGCTAACAATTACATCATAAATTAAATCCTAGATATTCTCAGTACTAAAATCAAAGACATTAAGGGCTTTCTTCACAATAGACACCATGTGCTTGACAGGCTAAAAACTCATTAAAAATATCCAGCATACCTGTGTTCCTTAAATGTGGACTTGAAAGACATGATGGTGTCAGTTTGCTGAATTTGGATCATAGGGTAACTCCACAGTCAGAGCTATAGCTGCTAAAGATGAAATCCAGCTGATAATGAGGACATTTCAAATAACAATCTGATGCATACACGTCTAGATGGAGAATTAGTGACGTGATAAAAGGTGGTCAGAGAGCGACAGCATACTGGACTGCTATTGTGGAAGCATTTGTAAGCGGAAAAAAAAAGTCACTTTGAAGTCTTTAAGAAATTTTATAGAAGGCTAGTAAAGAGATTTTTTTGAACAGGTGTAATGTAATGAGACAAACTGGAATCAGAGAGGATTTAAGCTGCTGCATTTGGTATTAAGTGAGTCTCAATATGGCAATATTTTGAAGGTGGGAAAATGAAACTTAAGATACAGCAAGCACCAGATTCTCAAAAATACATTGGAAACCATAGCATTCACAGCGACTTTTTCACACCTAATACATGGAAATGGAGTTTTGAGAGGATATCGAAAGTTATTGCCTTGGAGGGAACAAAGTTACTGCACGTGAAATGAACAAAAAGCTGTTTGAGGCAAAGCAACAATTTGCAACAATTATTTCATGTCTGGAACCAGGCCACAGGTAAGCAAGACAATCAGCAAGAATAAAACAGGGTCTTAATACCTGGAATAGAATAATTCTCTATATTCATCATTTACAATCAGAAAACCCGTCTCACTGGCATAAGAGACAGATTTTCTTGTAGCTTAGCATCAGAGAGAGAAAAATGGGAGACTGAGAGTTCACCCATCCACTTTCTTGCAGAGGTGCGTGTTCTAATACAGGTTTTGGAATTCAGATCAGTACGTAATGACAAGAACCTCTCTGACAGATAAGTCGACCTCACTATCGGCTCAGCTTCACATCAGCTTTAGCTGAAGGTGCTGGATTCAGCCACTGAGTGAAATGTGTTATATAGAAATTCAGACTAAATGGTCTAACAGTGCCTTCTGCCTTAAATGATGGGACAGACTAGTTAGCCCCAGTTTAGGCATCTCCAGATGGGGCATTTAAGTCTCAACTCGTTATTCTAGGCTCCCTTTACAATCCACAAAGGGAAATTAATCTCATGCTAAGAAAGGCATCTAAGAAGAGTAAGATGAATTACTCTGGAACGCTTATCTCTGCTGACTTTAAAAGAAGCCTAGGGAACTGGCTGAGATTTACACATCCATGCTTTGGATGTGTCAAGGCTGTGTAGATTAATCTCTCTTTTGGTTTGTTGTTTTGTTTTGTTTTTTCCCCTGAGGTTGTGTTTAAAAACATAAGGAAGTGTTTCCATGTTTTCTGCTGAATCCTATATATCCTTAGAGAATTTAAAAATAAGTGAAAATCCCATTCATGTTTCCTGTTCTTTCTAAATACACTGTTTTGCTGTATCTTCCTTCCCATCACTACAATATACATAAACTGTAAATATATTGTATAATTCCAGTAGCTGAGAGAGGAGAGTACTGTTGTCACACACAAATATGCCAGATGGATAAACCACAAAAATGAAAAGTTAAGAGCCCAATATAAGAAAGGCAAAAAAGAAGAGGAGTGTAGAGAGAAAGCTTCCTTGATAGCCCTCTCTTGATGAGCCTGGCGCTCTTCATGGGACGTTAGAATAATTTTTGGGCTACATGGTGTCAGCAATATGCGAACTGGAAACTTCCTCTTGAGGGAAATCACCAGATACCTCCATACAGTTTGAAATGATTCAGTTTGAAATGATACAGTTTTCAATTCTTGGAGAAGCAAGGCAGGGAGCCAGCAAAACAACCACCTTGGACTTCCAAAGGGCAGACTTTAGCCTGTTTAGGAGCATGGTTGAGAGTGTCCCTTGGGAGACAGTCCTGAAGGGCAAAGGAGCCCAGGAAGGCTGGTCAGACTTTAAGCAGGAACTCTTAAAAGCACAGGAGAAGGCCATCCCCATGACCCGAAAAACGAGCCAACGGGGAAGAAGACCAGACTGGCTAAACAGAGACCTTTGGTTGGACCTCAGGAATAAAAGGAAAGTTTACACTCTGTGGAACAAGAGGTTGGCAGCTTATGAGGAATACCAAGATGTGGTGAAGCTATGCAGGGGGAAAATTAAAGGGCCAAAGCCCAAGCAGAACTCAGCTTGGCCACTGCGGTTAAAGATAATAAGAAGAGGTTCTTTCAGTATATCAACACAAAAAGGAAGACTAGGGAAAATGTAGGCCCACTGATGAATGAGATGGG
>VYXH01004465.1:1652-171924 GCA_013397275.1 Burhinus bistriatus | reverse complement strand
CCAGTCTTGTTCAATATATTCATCAATGACCTGGATGAGGGGACAGAGTGTATCCTCAGCAAGTTCGCTGATGATACCAAACTGGGAGGGGTGGCTGACACTCCAGAGGGTGGCACTGCCATCCAGTGTTACCTGGGCAGGCTGGAGTGCTGGGCAGAGAAGAACCTAATGAGGTTGAACAACAGCAAGTGTAGGGTCCTTCACCTGGGGAGGAAGAATGCTAGGCACCACTATAGGTTAGGGATGGACCTGCTGGGGAGCAGTTCTGAGGAGAAGGATCTGGGGGTCCTGGTAGATAGGAAATTATCCATGAGCCAGCAATGTGCCCTTGTCGCCAGGAAGGCCAATGGAATCCTGGGCTGCATAGGGAAGAGTGTGGCCAGTAGGTTGAGGGAGGGCGTTCTCCCCCTCTACTCGGCACTGGTGAGGCCACAACTGGAATAGTGTGTCCAGTTCTGGGCTCCCCAGCTTAAGCGGGACAGGGAACTTCTGCAGGGAGTTCAGCATAGGGCAACAAAGATGACTGGTGAATTGGAGCACCTCCCTGATGAGGAAAGGCTGAGAGAGCTGGGACTCTTTAGCCTGGAGAAGAGAAGGTTGAGGGAAGACCTTATTCTTGCTTCTCAGTATCTAAAGGGTGGGTTGGAGGAGGATGGAGGCAGACTCTTTTCAGTGGTTCCCAGGGACAGGACGAGGGGCAACGGGCACAAGTTGGAACATAGGAAGTTCCATTCAAACATAAGAAAAAACTTCTTTACGGTGAGGGTGACAGAGCACTGGACCAGGCTGCCCAGGGAGGTTGTGGAGTCCCCTTCTCTGGAGATTTTCAAGACCCGCCTGGATGCAGTCCTGAGGAATGTGCTCTAGGCATTCCTGCGTCAGCAGGGGAGTTGGACTAGATGACCTCTAGAGGTCCCTTCCAAATCTAAAAATTCCGTGATTCTGTGATTTTTCTTCTTCCCTTTTTCTTCTTTTAAATAGTTAATTATTTTTAATATATGCTTGATATTGTTATACCAGCTCATACAGAGACGGATTTAACTGGGATGTCTTTCATCCAGAACACCAAACAGCCTGTAAATGCATACATATTACATATTAAGAAGTAATATGCCTCTGCCTACATCAGAAATTAAATAATTCCAAGGAAGATAGTTTTGCGATAGCGTCTTGTTGGGACCAGTTTTTTGCAAATCTAATAATGAAACAGAGGAAAAGATTGTCCCAGCAATGGCTTGATTACACAAAACCTCTCTGCTCACTGCTGTTGCTTGTCTGTCAGTCAACATGCTCCATTGCTCAATGGATGAGGTTGATATGGGTTTCAGTGTGGCATGTCATGTTCTGTATTCTTGCACACTTCTGGTACGAGTCACGTTGTTGGAAGGGCTAACCACAGGTATGTTTTGTTTTTTGGTACAGATATGGCACATTTTAAAGCTCTCTTGTTGTTTCTGTGACCTTCAAAACCAAAAAAGTTCTTTTTACAAGAGATGATAATCATTGGACATTGATACACTTAGCACCGATATAATTATCTAAAGATTATGTTACAGTAAGAATAGTAATAATGTAAGTATAGCATAACTGTACCTGAATGTGTAACAGGGGACTACAGAGTTACTGGATAAATAACCAAACCCAATATTCAAACACAAGATCTCAGTGTTCTTCGAGGTGCTATGGGTTATGAATACAAAGAAGGGATCTGTTCAGATAAAAAAAAAATGGTCACATACTACTCCTTAAGCCTAGCCAGACTGTAGACAATTTTTCCATGGTAACCAACTAACGTAACATTAATAGTTCTAACAGATGGAGGATTATTAACTTGTCAAAAATAGCAACCTTAAACTAAAGTTAGGCTCATAATTAAAACTGATAAAAAGTAAATTCTTTTTAAGTAAACAAGTTGGCAAAATATGAAGTAAGAGAGCAGATACAAAAGGTGATACTCTGGAAGAAGTGCCCCTTCAGCCACCATGCTGTGGCTTCTAAGGTCTCCCCAGAAACCAATTGTGTAAGTAACATATATTCTGTTTGTCTGGACTGCTGTCCTATTATTTCTTAGTTTATAATTATTATTTTAAAACTTAGACAGTCCTTGATATAATGTTAAATTGTGCAAACAGAATCTAGTCTGGAGACCAAAAATCTGCACTTGTTCCCTAAACAAAATCTCATCCTGAACCTATCTGAACTTTTTTTTATTGCATCTGCAGTCGTAATCAGGCAAGGCTGCATCCCCCTTATTCACTGATCCCTAAAAAAGAGGCAAACTAACTTATTAAATGAGTTTCTCTAAAAAAATAAATAAAAAAAATTGACATTTCAGCTTTTAACCAGATCAACTTGCGTAAGTCCTTAGTCACGTACCCAGATAATTTATCATTAATGGACTATGTAGAAATTACAACAGAAAAACAACTTTATAAATGCAACAAAATTACTCAAGTGTAGAAGAAAGTCTCCAATATTTTTATACAACTTGAGATCATTTGTTTGTTTGTTTATCCAAAAAATTATCAGTATATGCAAAAAAATCAGATTATTACTGAATATGTTCTGGATTGTTACATAATAAGCCACATTTTGGACTCATTTCTATTCCAAAATGGAAAATACAAAATACCAACAACACACATCATAAGCTTCTCAGTTGTAGTAGTCTTTTTTTCCTGTGTATTAATGAGATAACTTGAGTAACATTTAACAACATGTCACTTTAAATATCTTAAAGACTCAGAATTGTTTTCAGTATTGCCTTCTTCCATATACTAAGTTAACTTTTTTACTTTACAAATAAAATGCTGTGTTTGTGTGATTACTACACAGCACTTGCAGGAGCTAAAAGTCAGCACTTTACAGTTTGTGGTTTTATTTCACAGGGACTTAATATATTAGTATGTGTGGGTGACTGTCAGACTTTATGGCATTTTATTACATCCAAGCAAGAGGAGAGAAAGAGAGATTCTGAAATGTAAATTTGACAACTCGTTCGAAATTACCACTACTGCTTTGATTTTTCAAAGTATGTGTCTCGTTGCAAATGTAAAACCTTCAAGAAAATTTGAAAAACACTAAAGAGAATACTGTATGCTTTTGACATTTGAGTTCTCCGCAGTCTAGTCTAAAGATACCACCCTACGCCTTATTGTTGTCTGTTTAAATCTTTCATAAAAGACTAACTTGCAGTGTCAAGGCCACTGGCTAACATCCATTTCGACACTGATGAAATTACCTGCAGTGATGCAGAGTCTCCCAAGGCAGACTCTGTCACGAGTAATGAAGTATGAAGGGACCAAAAAAAATTTTCTGGCTCTGCATAACAGAGCAGAGGAAGAAAAAGGTAAACAGAAAAAAAGAAAAGAAAAGAAAAAAAAGAAGAAAACACTTTGAAAAGTATGAGTGAAGACATATTTGCCTCCAAAGTAATCTTCAAATTCCACAGAAGCAAGACAGATTTGCCAACAGTCATGGTCTGGAACAGTACGCAAACAACGTTTCGGCATTACGGTCATGGTGTAATATTCTTGAAAGGCAGAGCAATAGATGATGAATGATTCTTGCTGAGTTAAAGAAGGAAAATAATAACCTTCAAGACCACTCCTCCTTGCCAACACCTGAGTAAGTCCATCCGGTTTTCTCAAATCTCTCTACCAAAGCAGTCTTCCCTTATAATGAAGTTGAGCATGCCAATGGTCATTACATTTGCAAAAGTGATAGATAACTGATTGTTCTAATTTTGTTACATAGGGGCTCATAATTGCATACAAGTCAGATGGAAATTGCACTGAAGTCAATGGGCTTCCTGTAACTCCAGAGGATTTCAGATCAAGCGGTATGAACTAGCGTCCTCACGAGTCCTGAAGGCACAGGCTCAGGAGTGCCTCAGTTATTAAAGAACTTAAGGGACTTTCCCAGCTGGGAAAGTTGCACGCATATAAAACAAGATATGGTTATAAACTATTACAATGATATCGGCATAATCTCACTGCTATGGGCAACTCCATTCAAGTATAAGAATCTCTTTTTTTTTTTTTTAAATGCAGTTCATGAGGCAAGAATGCAATGTTAAACCCCTCCTTGTACTAGAACATATGAGGAAGGGAAAGTACGATACCTGTCTAATTAGCTAAACTTTACTGGGACAAGAATGACTAAATTGGTGCTGTTGTCCTTCAGTTCAACTGCTGAAAATTTTACCCAGCCATCACAGATATATATATATATAAGAATGCGGTGAACAAACTCAAAAATGCAATGTACTTTTTTATGCAGTCCTGCCTTTTCCCTAGCCATTTATCTATCACATTTAAAGGATTATTATCATTATCATTTCAAAGTCCTATATCAGGCCTTTAACACCACTTTAATCATTTATAGAAATCCAGTCCTTGAAGTATCCTGCTTGCTAGTTACTGAGTGCGCATCTCACTGTAACCTCCTACAGCACGCCTGGCAGCTTCTCATTCATTCCTTTACTTTTGAATATTGCATTGGTTCTCTTCATTTCCAGCACCTTTACCATAGTAGATTTGTCATATTGAAATATCAATTTTGTTCATTTTAGGGTTCAAACGTGTGGTGGGGTTTTTTATTAATTTTTAATAATTAAACTGCTTTTCATGCTTTTGGTAACAATATACTCATTCATTCCCTTAAGTCCTTTAAAACAATTGTGGCCGATGGGAAACATGACAGCAAGTGTGAAGCAGAGCAAGTCTTCAGCTGCTGATAGAGTGTAATTCAGACACATACTAAGTACAGTGTGAGACTACTGAAAAACTAGTTTCATTCTTTTTACTTACAGTCCTTACAGGAAACAGATTTTATGCTATCACTTCAAAAACCAGAACTAATCAACAATATTCAGAGGGACTAATGTAGCAAGCTTAAAAGCAAACTTTTGTATATAGTTCTAGTTGGAAATATTATTCCTAGCATAAAAAATATGAATCAGGATGGAAAAATACAGTTAAATTAAATAATGAGTCAAGAGCCATGTATTTATGCCTAACAATACCACCAATGCATCACTGTGAATTTAAAAAAAAATTAACCACCTGATTAGCCCCCTCCCATCCTAATATTTCTTTCTCTGTACCACTTACACAAAATCTAGGTAGACAATTGAAAATAAGTTCTGGGGCCTTTATATCTATTGGGCTATATGAATATAGGCATTGCATTACTGGCTCTTCAAAGAGCTCTGCTTATTCCAGTGGTTAATCAAAATACCCAGTGATTCACAGTACTATCCACAAAGTATGATTTTGCACTGAGCTGCCAGCATCATTATCAGAGATATATCAGTACACCAGAACATATTTTTTCTACTTATTTAAAAACTTTTAGTATTTCACACAAAGGTTATTTCATTTTTTAATGTAAGAGATGTTGACTTCTACCAAAGGATAAAATATAAGCAAATTTAGAACATGAAACAAGAATTTCACACTGCATTTCTATATATTAATTTCTAAAGAAACTTGGGCACATTAATGATGACCAAGCTGTTATGTTTCAAAGTGGACTGATGATTTTAGATGCCTTCATTTTAAGGGGCTCCACGTTAATTATGTGTCATGAGGTCTTTCTTCAGCATTAGTAGGATGTTTGAAAGGTTCTTAAATTCAATGCCCAGCTGAATGCCTGTGAGCCTCTCTCAGAGTATTATGCATGTATAGCACCAGCAACTACATAGACAAATCAAAGAAAAAGTGGCATACAATTAGGTTCTCAAACACAAAAGCATTTGATTTGAGGAGAACGCTACCTTAATAACTGAAAGATGACCTCCACTCAGAACTCCTCTGGCAAAACAGGATCGTATCTTAGAACAGACATGAATTATATATGAATTCTATGTATCCTTATTACACTACCAACCCCTGCCACAAAAAAGGCCTTCCAACCTTGCTTAACTGAGCATTTTTAGTGTTACATATCATTCTACTCTGAAATCTATTTTTTAAAAAAGTAATTAACCTGTTGTAATCTGTACAGAAAAGAAGATCATATGTGGGAAGAAAATTTCCTGGCACTCTGCTTTTTCCTAGCCTAGAAAGCTTCCTCTAAGTTCACCTAACATTATTAGAGGGAGAATTGCCCAAAATTAACAAACATCAGTGACAGGAGACCAACAAGTGTAAAACTTTTCAATTTATCTCCTAAGCTATCATGGTTAATTAGTTGGACAACTGAAGTCATCAAAAGCTACATGCCCTATAGCCATTCATCCCATTTCAGTCACTGCACAGAATGTCCTTGTAGAAGCCACACAGTTGAAACCAAATGAACGCTGCATCTCAAAAAGAAAAGCCAACTGGCAGAGGACAGAAAAATCCAGTCGTTGGAGGAAACCATTTTTCACAGAACATTCTATCACTGTTCTCTCTGTCCCGAGCCTCAAGTGAGACCTATAAAATACCTTCAACAGATGAGCCTGGAAACTAAAACACATTATTATACTGGACAGTAAAAGTTATGGACTGAATAAAGATATCGCACATTCCATTTTTCCCTGTGACACCCTGCCAACTATCCCTTAACATTTCATAGGCATTCACCACCCGCTTCTGTCAGCTCCATGCAGAATAATGATCTTCCCACCTCTGCTTTATTAACATCCCCTTCTTTCACCAACTGCCAACCACCCTTTTTCCTCAAATCACTTTACTGATTAGCAGAATGAAACACAACTGTTTCTAATTGGTAGCTAATTTTTCGCTTTTCTTTTTCTGGTCCACATCTAAACAATGTGCTTTACTGCCCTGTTTCTCTTCAGCTCAGTCAGTAAACGTATCAAGAGACACTATTTTTTTTTTTTTTTCTGATTTGTAAATTGTGATGATATATGGACACAGAGTCCCACAGAATCTTCCTGATTTAATAATATAGGTATAACTCGGCAGTTAGCTCTGTTTAGAGCAAAGAGTAAATGGGAGTTGAAGATACGACACGAAGTACTGTGCAGGAAGTACAGAACTATCTAATTTTCAGTATTTTGATGTATCAAAAGCCACACCCTTTGCAAAACATGTAGGCCTTATGTCTAATTATGTTTATATTGATTAGCCTGGACTCAGGCGCAAATACAGAAATATATTTGAAACAAAATGCTTCCATTTAATTTTTTTGATTGAGGGCCTCAATTTGAAAAAAACATACTGCAATGACTGCGAGTTGTGGATACCTGGTAACTCTGAAAATTAAGTCCTTCTTTATTTATTACTGTTGGTACTCATCTTTAGAACCATTTAACTATGTTTTGAAAGTGACATATCAGATGAGAACAAATAAAATGCCCGCATCCCTATTATCAAAAAAAAAGAAAAAATATGTAGTACCAGCTGTCTCCAGACAAAGGCAGATACAAAGTAATAACTTTCTCTCTGCAGCACCTGTATTCAATTTCTAAGGTACATCTGTCATTTTATTTTAACAAACTCTAACAAGATCAGTTCACAGCCATCTGTGTCTCTCTACCTTGCAAGAAATTCAGGTTGCATAGCTTTAAAAAATACCATTCAAAGCAAAGCAAAACAATTGCAAAAGATTAGAGATGACAGTTTGAAGTAAGTTCATTACAGCTTACAACAGATATCCCCATGTACTTATAAATGTAAGACCCATGTGTTCAAGTGTATGTGAGTTATGAAACGATGCAGAGCTAGCAGAGGACCACCAGTCCCTCTTCACTAGCAGCTCTATTTTGTTACCACAGAGTTAAACCTACTGGTTTACAAGTTTTTGACATCTCATGGTGCTCACATACTCTTTTCTTTGTCATCCCCTGCTATGAAAGAGATCAAGAAGGTTAAATATAATCACAGTTTATACTTCCTGAGAATCATGTAATGGAAAGCTAGAGGACAGAGGAATCAGACTTTCCATAGCAATGCAGCAGAAGTCATCAGGGACACTACAGCCATAAGTAATTGGGCTATAGGTTGTTCCTAAGCAGTATAGAATCATAGAATCATAGAATGGTTTAGGTTGGAAGGGACCTTAAAAATCATCTAGTTCCAACTCCCACTAGACCTGGTCACTCAAAGACCCATCCAACCTGGCCTTGAACACTTCCAGGGATGGGGCCTCCACAGCTTCCTTGGGCAATCTGTTCCAGTGCCTTACCACCCTCACAGCAAAGAATTTCTTCCTAATATCTATTATAAATCTACCCTCATCCAGGTTGAAGCCATTGCCCCTCGTCCTATCACTATATGCTCTTGTGAAAAGTCCCTCTTGAGCTTTCTTGTAGGTTCCCTTCAGATACTGGAAGGGTGCTGTAAGGTCTCCCTGGAGCCTTCTCTTCTCCAGGCTGAACAACCCCAACTCTCTCAGCCTGCCCTCACAGCAGAGGTGCTCTAACCCTCTGATCATCTTTGTGGCCCTCCTCTGGACCTGGTCCAACAGGTCCAGGTCCACACTGAGGGCTCTAGAGCTGGACACAGTACTCCAGGTGGAGTCTCACAAGAGTGGAGTAGAGGGGCAGAATCACCTCCTTCCACCTGCTGGCCAAGCTTCTTTTGATGCAGCCCAGGATGTGGTTGGCCTTCTGGGCTGCGAGCACACATTGCCAGGTCATGTTGAGCTTCTCATCCACCAACACCTCCAAGTCCTTCTCAGGGCTGCTCTTCATCCATTCTCCGCCCAGCCTGTATTTGTGCATGGGATTGCCCTGACCCACATGCAGAACCTTGCACTTGGCCTTGTTGAACTTCATGAGATTGGCACGGGCCCACATCTCAAGCCTGTCCAGGTCCCTCTGGATGGCATGGTATGGGCAAAGAAAACACAGAAAATGCACATAACGTAAAGTTGTCTAGGTATGATTTTCTGAATTCCCACTTAAGAACAAAGGGTCTCAAAGAATGTGTATCAAAGCATAATTATTTAACTAAAAATAAATGAATAAGGATAAGCCTCTGAGTCTCACTGGATATAATCTCCTAGCCTTGTATAAATAAAAGTCTACTTTGATCCAAGTCCTTCACACATGGTATCAAATCACATCGCCCAGAACAGCAGCAGTTTGGAAATACAAACTGCTGTGGCATTAGAAGCAGAATTTCTGATGCAGAAATTAGGACCAAGGGAGAGACAGCACATTAATTCAGTATTAAACGGAGCCAATTTAGGGGAATGAAAACAAAACAAAACAAAAAACCCAGAAAATTATCAGATCAGAGCCAAACACTGTGGATTTATTTTAGTCCCTCTGTAGTCAAATAATGTATTTCTTTTTGCTCATTTGTAGAACCAAAACTTTGCTTTTAGTAAAGAATACGAGTTGTGGTCTAATTATAAAAATTATATCTCTGTCTAAAGACAGAAGTACAGTTTGTAAACCAGGCAATTTTCTGTTCCAGCTTATGGTTGATTATGAATGTCGGTCAGTCAGAGCCTAAAGTCACCTACAGATAAGCAGCTATGTATAACTGCAGCCTATCTATACAGCGGCGGAAGCTGCAGTTAGGAACCAAGCTGCTACACCAAGGTAAATGTTGAGTGCCAGAAACCTAAGGACAGACTGTAAAGATACACAGTCCAAATCGTTACTACTGACTTAGTCCATAAGAACACAGCAGACTCAAAGAAACAAAACCTACAGGGACAAGGGATTATGGAAAACGCTTAGCAAATCAATCAAAGCCAAGAAGTACGGCAAAGGCAAGAGGCAGTCAAGAAACTAAGGCACTTAGTGCCTGGTTAATTGCAGTGAAATAGGCAGCAATCTGAAATGATGAGTAATGGATAGGTTATAAAAGCATTCCAATCGCTCTACGCTAGAATGTAATGAAACAGTGGACTCTTCCAAGCAACAGTGAGGACTAGAGATAGGACTGGACTTGTCTGGCTTACTGAACGTAATAGGTTGTGCTCAAGAATTTCCCAAAGCAAAAAAGGAAAAGAGCATCTGAGGTTAGAATTGATGCTGCCAGAGACGTGGCGGCTTGGCAGTTCTTCATGGCAGCAAGCATTTGTGAAGTAAAAGGTGTAGACCTCTGAACCATAACAGACAAATGTCCTTATACTCTAATCTACTTTTATGCGTATCATCATCTGATGTTTTTTTTTTCTCCTTCCACAAAAGATCTATCCATACTTCTACTTTTAAAGCCAGAACCACCTCTTTGCCAGTTTGTTTGCCCTCTCTAACTAGCAAAAAAGAGCTATTCTTGGTTAGTTGACATCATATCACTGATAACGCTACTACAAAGACCACACTATATCACAGGAAACACATAAAAAAACAGTATGTGTGCTAAAAAGTATGCATCGGTGTCAACGTTTAGTACAAACAAAAATTTTTTTCTTTTCTCTATAAAACTCACTAGTGTCAATGCTCTTTAGTTTCAATACCTACTAAGAAAGTCACAGTTCATTTCTCATATGTTCCCAGAGGAGATTCAAGTCTTTGCTTAAGTAATTTGATGAAGAATGCTACAGCAAATACAGCCAAGAATGAAGCTGGCAGCATTCGACACCTCAGTTGGTGGGAAAACAATTACCTGTCCTTCTACTACTCACTTTGAGGTGAGAAGTACCCCCTTTAAGTATTCTAGAATATCACTCAGCTTTTCAAATAGTAACATTTCTGTGATGAACAGTAGTTCTTTTCCTTTTGGGCCCTTAGTGTTTTGATTTGATTGTTTCCCAGATCACATAAAATCTTGGGTTTATAGTAAACAACTATGTGTATTGCACATATATTACATGGTATGCCTGTTTTCATTGTGAAAATCTTAGTGAATCTTACTTAGGGGATACCTGACTTATCTAATTTATTGGAAGGGTAACACTTTAAAAAATGCAATTATTATTTTTTATGTGCAGATATGTAAGTTTGATTTTATTTTTTTCCCCTCCTGTTTCCAAATGCTCTGAGGTCTTAATCTTACTTACATTTATAAACTACTTGCTATTATACTTCAATTCAGGGTCACTTTCAGATTCTGAAGCTCTTGAAGTGTTATCACTTCATTGACATATATATTAAGGATTTCCCACAGTTGCCTAACCTAAAGTGTCTATGGCCCTTCGACATGCCCTATTTTATCTGAGATATTGGCATGATCCTGGTCGATGCGATGCAAGATCTATGAGAGATTCATGCCCTTCTGGGCTCACAGCTAGAGGACAGGCAGAATACCACAGGCATCTCAAATGGCACAGACAACTACATTAGGGCAGAAAAGCAGACATGAAGGATGAAATTCAACTCTCAGGTAAAGATACCTACATTTATTTATATGCCCCGGCTCCCACTATCAGCAGCAGGGATGCAAATTTTAGTTCATTTGCTAGATACATTAAGTATCTAGCATCATTTGATATTCTCTAGGGTATCCTGCCTGCCCTTCAGTTGCTACTCCAGAAGCAACGTAAGTGTTGTCTCATATCTACCAGTCCTGGAAAAATGTCCCCAAATGCCTGCAGTGGCTCAGGTGGCACTAAGCACCTATGTGCAGGAACCAGAAGGTGTCCTTGGCCAACCCAGTCAGGGCCTTGAGAGCAAATCCCTGATCTTTGTTCAATTACCTAAGCAGTGTCTACTTCCTTCTGAGAGGTCAAGCATGGACATTGAATTGAGACCAATAAACAGGTTGTTAGACTCCATTGTCTGTATTTACTAGACCTCCATTGACTATGATAGGAATTTAGACACTTGGCTCACTTGTAAGCACCTATCTAGTATACAATTAAATTTAAGTATTCTAGTTTGAAGTTGAGACCCATCCAAAGAATACTATTCCCTAAACATAAGTTTCTAGTGACCTTGTGTGTACAGTACCATGAACCTTGAATGACATTAAGCACCTATGTTTAAGTAACTGTATCCTTCTCCAAGATTGTAATATAACTTTGGCGTCAATTCAGGTGCCTAAACAAAGATGTCTAGTGTTATTTGGGATGTTCTAGGATACTCATGACATGAGGCATTATGCCATGGGGTATATCAAGGCCTGTGCTTTTCTGAAGCGACAGCTGGAGGTCAAAACCAGTATCCCATGGCATTTCAATTGGTACTATACATAGTTACTTTAATTAAGCCATCTACAATTTCTTTTTCAGCATGATCACAGATGTTTTAGTTTAGAACTCCCCCCAAACTCACACATGGCTAAATGCTGAGAAGCCAAAGGTTCCGAACCAAAGAGAGAAAGACCATAGAGAAGACCAGCAAAGAAATGTATATTTTCTCTGTTTTGTACTTTCAAATAAAACTACTTTAAGAACATAAGCTCAGTTTATTAAAATGCAAGAAAGAGAAACTTTAAAATCCCCATTTATTGTAGATCAATTGGTCTACAATCATTGGTTATCCATTCTGAATGAAATATTAGGACCTCAATGTAAACGTTTATTGAGATTAAATCTACAGTCGGATGAGCTCTCTCCAACTATCACCCTGCCTATTTCCTACCTTGTATCACTTCACACAGACACATTTTGTTCAGACACTCTAAAATTGCTTCTTTCAGAAAACATGGGTTAATTAATTTCCTTGCATGCTCTAGCTGAGCTGCAGCGAAACACCTAGTGGGCAAGGAACCCATTCAAAGTTCTCTGAAACAATTTATAAGTACTACTTTTGAACTGCTTTAAAGAATTAAAGCAAGGCAGCACTAATAATAGTGAAGAATTTTGCTAGTAATAGAAGTTAATCTATTAAAAAGAAATCAAAAAAACCCAGCTAAAACTACAGTTTTCAATACACTCACTTCATATCACCATAACCTTTTACTGATAGAATAGTTTCTCCCTTGGTCACACATTTTACTGGCTCCCAACATTATAACCTTCTAAGAAGTTAAAGGGTCTGCATAATGGGCACTTCTTGATTTCTTATCCCATTTTGAAGACAAACCACCCAACCAAAAGTGTCAAATGTAGCAGAAGCACTAGCTCCCTCCATTCCCAGAGGCTTCAAGAACTCTCAATTTCATGCTTCCTTGCACAACTTTATTTACACTAAAACCATTCTGCTATGTGCTTTAGAGCAAATACTTGCTCTTGATCTCCTAGCAAATCTCGGCTATATTATCTGAACACTCTGCGAAGCCTTGAGTCTTTACTATAGATTGTGGCTGACATATCAGGTGAAATACAAGTGAACTGCATAATGGAAGTTAATGTCCCATCAAAATGGGGTCAACAGGATACAATCAAACATGTGTATATCATCTACTTATAGTGTGCAAGCTTTTCTTCAAAATAGTATTTAGATTTGAAGTGGATGCTGTAACACAGATATTTGATATACATTGGTGGGGTGCTGCTAATTATCTTTTTGAAAGTCAAGTTGGTGTCTCAGAGAGATTATTTCAACATCTGTTCAGATTAATAATAATTTAATTTTAAAATCTATAATACTTGCGGTTTCTCAGCAATATTTCCACAAATAAACACAGCTACAACTGATGTTGCATTTGACAAGCTTAATTACATGGGCTTTTTAAAAAATTACTTTTATACCGTTTGATTGTCTCTGTAAATTATCAGCTCAAACTCGAGCATTTAGCATAGTGTCTCCATAAAAAACCTTCATGCATGTATGTGAAGAAATAGGTTTTCTTCTTGAAAGATACTCTCTTTAACACTCAAAGCTTTAAAAAATTCAGTAAACACTGCTGAATACCTATCTTTTATGCAGAATATAAAGCCTCTCTTCAAAGCTCTTATTTAAATATGTTAACTACTTAGACACTTTTCTAATGCAAATTGGCACGAATTGAAAGGCACACTGAAAAGCATTTTTGCTGCATGCCATTCAAAGTTAAATGTACCTGTTTTGTACTTCTACAGAAGTACATCTATTTCTTACTTCCCTGGAACTTTTCTCACAAGAATTTAAATGACGAGATGAAAGAGAATACTTGTATTTCACAGTGTGATGGAAGGGACCTGGTTAATTTTCTGACTTTGCTTGTTCTGACCCTGTAACAGCTATTTCATTCAAATTAAGTGGACAAAAATCTCAGCTATATAGAAAACAACAGTACAAAATGACAATTGTATTACAAAATAGTGCTAAGCAATTTTCATTGCTATCCATCCAGCTGCATTTTCCTAAGTTGCTTGTCGAAATTGAAAATGCTGATGAAACTCAAACTTGGTCTGCTAAGTACTGAAAGATCATTAGACGGTTACATGCTCCTATCTATGTAGAGCTACACTTGCAATTTCAGATCCCTTACAGCAAATTTTTTTCTTACTTTCACAATCACAGAACATTTTGGTAAACATGTGGCAAAAGTTTTTTACTTGTGGAGATAATAAGATTTTATATTTAAAGTTATCTCATAAAATGCCTTCTAGTTCCTTGTCCAGATGTCAGAATTTTATTCTAAATCTGGTGTCTACAGTCGGCAAAGACTTCTTACAAAGCCTTTTGAAAACTCTTCAGAAATTTTACTGCTTTTTCTCAAATGAAATAAGAGGCTGCTTCAGCAATGTCAGAAGTTTTTTTGCATAAATTTATTGCTGTATTAGAAAATAAATCACACATTTATTTATTTTACATTATTTACAATAATATTCTCACAACAGCTTCACAAAGTATCTAAAGTGAACCTACTTTTATACTTACTGTGATTACAAGAGTGCTTTATTTGTGGGAGGGAGGTGTTCCCCTTTATACTGCTATTTTTTTGTTCATTACTATTTTAGTGTACAACTTATGAACTTTACTCTCCCCAAATTAAGAAACAATAGCAGAGACAGGACTAGTTAAAATCAACAGATGCTCTGCAGATTGTCATAAAGCCCTGGTGACAGTAAAAACTGAGTTACCTCAGAATTCTTCTCAATTATTCTTCAATTCTTAGACAGTTGCACAAATCACCATCATTAAAGTACCATCAACATCATTGAATCTTATGTTTTTTTCACAAGATTAGAGAATGGCTGAGATTGGAAGGGACCTCTGTAAGTCAATTGGTCCCACCTCCCTGCTCAAGCAGGGCCACTTGGAGGAGGTTGTCCAGGACTGTGTCCAGACAGCTTTTGAATATCTCCAAGGAAGGAGACTCCACAACCTCTCTGGGCAACCTGTGCCACTGCTTGGTAACCCTCACAGTGAAAAAGTGTTTCCTGATGTTCCGAGGGAACCTCCTGTGTTTCAGTTTGTGTCCATTGCCTCTGGTCCTGTTCCTGAGATGAGCCTGGTTCCCTCCTCTTTGCAGCATCCCTTCAGGTATTTGTACACGTGTATAAGATCCTCCCCCCACCAAGCCTTCTCTGCTCCAGGCCACACAGTCCCAGCTATCTCAGCTTCTCCCCATATGTCCAATGCTCCAGTCCTTTAACCATCTTAGTGACTTTTCACTAGACTTACTCCAGTATGCCCATACCTTATACCTCCAGGTGCTTTTCTGCAAAGCTGTTTTCCAGCCAGTCGGTGCTGGGGGTTGCTCCTCCAAGACTTTGCACTTCCATTTGTTGAACTACATCAGGTTCCCATTTTCCTTTCTTCTTCTTAAAACAAATTACATTGGGGTAACACTCTGGAGAAATGCAACCAAAAGGTCAAAACTATCCGAAAGCTTAAACTTCCCTGAGTTTGAAGTACTACAGCCCTTTGAAAGAGATTAAGGGATTTTACTTTGTAAACTTTGTATGTTTGTGGATTTTTTTCTTCAATATTAAATCCGTGTCTTCCTCCTACTCTTATCTAAAAGTGAGACTGTTTAAATGTGAGCCTAAAAAGTGAAAAACTTGACTTAAGTAATGGGAAAAGAATCAAAATCCAGTATCTGAAATAGCACAATTCTTTGCCTTTTTCATTTTGTCTTAAACTGACTTTTTTAAGAAAAAAACTTTCCTCTACAAACCCATGTGGTATTTTTAAAAGTTACTCCATACATTTTGATTTTGTTATCCTTACCTCGAAATTTTCAATTTTCTTTTTTACTTTCTGCATGAAGCCATTTGATCATCATGTTGTTGTGCCATATAGTACCACATGACAGCAAGAAACAAAGACATATTCATCACGTAACAGACTTGCATCCAATCATATGAAGGAGAAAGAAGCCATACTACAAATCTTCAGTATTTATGTAAGATAAGTGGTGGGGAAAATTGTCACATTTGTTCAAATCTTCCTTAAAACAGTCTAAGTCCATGTTCTGACTTCACCACCTTGATCTAACAAAGACCAATTCCGAAAACAGACTTTTCTGTATCTCTGAGAGCATTTTTTCCAACAACTGCTCTTAGTCCTTTTAGCAAGCAGACTGGACAGAATATTTGGGAAAATTTGCAAGCAAATCATCCCAAGCAAACCCAGGAGCAGGGAGGAAGAATTGCCCAGCATCAGCTGTGGCCTTCTGCTAGTACAGAGCTGAGATGCTAAGATCTCATCACAACACCACTTCCACCATCTCCTTTGTGAGGAAGATGGGTGCTGACGGCCATAAGAACCAGAGGAGCAGATGAATGGTGAGTATAACTCCAGGGAAAAAAGGCATAGTTACACATGTACTGGGAGTGTGAGTGTAATATTTTAGATTGTATTACTATTGGGACATTTTTCTACGATTGTGTTCTTTTCTGTAATCATACCTGGACTAGCAATAATTATTTGATTAAACTGGTAAGATCTGTACTAGACTTGCAATATATTGTTGTCTCTGTATAAAACATGTGTTCCTTTTTTGATCATAACAAAATTTTGCACACAACACTGCATGTGTTTAAAGGTAGTAACAGCCCTCAGCTGCCATTCCACAAAAGGCTATCAGTTCACTTTTAAAGAATTATGTTGTTCACATAAGGTTTGGGGTAGACAGAGTATCCTTTGTAAGTTTTTTTCAAACACTGACTAAGATGTCGCCCTACCAAAACAAAAAGAAAACAGATCCTTAACTATGGTCTTTGTTGGAAGAGGTGATTACTTTTAATTATTTTTATAATTGCAAAGTATTCCTAATGGTATATTCCAAAGATGAATTTATGTTACATTACTTCAATAACCATATTAATTTCCATATAAATAGTTAGATATCCTTAAATTTGGCACTACTATTTTTGCTATTAAAATTATACTTCACTGTTTTATATCTTTCTTTCCACACAGGGTTTCTGATGGCTTATTTATCTGCAAATCAGAAATCATATCAAATAAACCATATATGATTGGACAAATTGACTCTACAATTACTGTTATTCTCTTGCTTTAAACCTCTTTTTACTATGATTTTCTGCACCAACTGCACAACTGTTCTGGTGCTTATCTGTGTTCTGTTTCAACTTTTGGAAATATTTTACATGCAATGACAACACTAATTTTAACTATTTTTTATTTCCCAATGAAACTCTGAATTTCCTTCAAAATGTCTTATTGCCCAATTATCTGGAAAATTGACTTTTGGATTCAATACCTGAGATATTTGAAACATTGACCCATCAAATCAGCAAACTAGTTCAAGCATGCGCTTATTTGATATCCCTGTCTAAAAGTAGCAAAATGCAAGCACTGGATTCAGCTTGCTTTTGCGAAAATTATAGTGTTCACCTAAACCAAAATATTTTGTGAATCTCAGGCAATGTAACTGAGTTGACTCAGAAAGAAAAAAATCAAATGAAGTGGGATTTTTTTTTTCTAAGTTGAGATTATTTTGTGCTCTAAAATGCTCTTTGAAACATTTTAAAATGCCCAAATTCTCCACAAAATGTTTAATTTTAATTGAAATTTTCATTCAAAAGCTATCAATTCTCAAGATTCATTAAAAATTTGCAGAAAAGATACTGTGTATTCAATGGATACATCCTCCTCTCCCCTATTCTGTTTTGTCTGATCAACTTTCAAACAATAGAAAAACTATAAACTTCATTACAGTAGGACAGGACAGGACCAGAATTATATCTTTCTTCTTTAAGGAATGCATGCAAGCAATACTTTAACTTTAATCACCTTTCTATATCCCACTGATTCCAGTGAGATAAAAGTGCATGCTTAAGAAATAATCACGGATGCATTCTGTATTAGATCTTTTTGTCCCTGCGCAAATGAAAACATCTTTAACCATCCTCATTTCCCCAATTCTGAAAGCTATCTGGATGTCTATATAAAATAGATTACATCTATGGATTAAAAACAAAAAATGGAAACAGAAAGAAAGATCATAATATCATCACCATCATTTTGATAATATTTAAAATAATTTCCACCATGGTAAAATATGAAATTTCTATTAATTTCCATTCCACTCTTCATGGAATGGAAGAATGTCCTCTCCCAGCAATGAAAGGAAAAAAAGGTGATCAAAGCATTAAAGAAGTAGGCCAGAAAAATATTTTAATAAATGTTTCCATCAGATTCTGAAACAGTCTTCTAATTTTCTGTAAGAAAGTTTATTAATACACTCATTTATAACAATTTCATAGCCAGTGGGTTACTTGTGGGAAAACTTTTAATCTGGCAATATTTTAATCTGCTTATATGCAGGTAATACACAGGTTAGTTTATAAAAAATGAACAGATAATATATTCGTTCTTTCTATTCCTAGCAAGAATGTAATCCTATATACTGGCATTTGGTGCTGTCTTCCCAGCTCTTTCTTTCAACAGACAGAGCAGAGTCCTCCCCTGTCTATAAAAATGTCTGTAGAGATATTCCATGGATAGTTAGAGGGATGTGGGTTATGTGAAACATGAGTTACATGTTGAAAATAGTGTTTCTAACATACTCTTGCAGGTATCTGTGCATTTATGTGCCACAGAAATATTTCCATTTTCTTATTTGTCACTACTTCTCACTGTGACACGTCTTGGTTTTCAAACATACCCAATGTTCTTCAGAAAAAAAGAAGAAAAATCTTATTTTATTCATTACTGCAACTACTTTCACTAAGCAAATCACACAACTAATTTATCGATGTCTTGTGAAATTAAGATTTCTAGACACACTTTGTCGGTTTCAATTTTAGGCTGGACACAATTCTGTTGACTTCGCTAGGACTACACTTACTTATCAGAGAGTTATCATATGGAGGAATATTGACCTGTGGAGGACTTAGTTGCCCAAACTCAGCATTATTTCAGGTAGTGTGGTATTCTTCTTGGACTCCAGCTACCTCCCCAGAAGAAAGCAAGTCTTCTGGAGACCTTGTGCTCAGTTCTGTAAACCTTAGCCCAGGCAGTCTGCTCTCTGTAAGCCAAACTTGGTTTGGCTCAGCCTGATGGAGAAAGTTGTTATGAAGGTGTGAGAAAGTCCATTAGCTACATCATGCAATATAATTATGGAAAGCACAAAAAGAGACAGTGGAGCAATTGCTTGGCAATTGGTTAGCAGATCGAGGATTCAAGAACACTGACACAGGAAGGGATAAAACCCAAAGGAAAAAAGCAGAAAAGGAAACCCAGCAATATTGAGGATCAGCCTGTGTATCACCTGACTGCTGAGTGGTCACCCAGCTGAGATGTTTTGGGTATCTCACTGCACACTGATATTAATGCTTAGCCTAGTAGGTCATTAGTCCCAGTTATGTGTTGTGTGTATTAGCCAGCAAATAATTGCTTTGCATTCGTTAGTTGTGTATATCACTCTTTGCTGAGTCTCTCTGTGCACAACAGGATTTTCCCATACAAGAAGAAATGATGCCTGGACATAGTGTCTAGAGCACCTTGAATTGCCTTAAAATATTATGCTTGGCTTCTAGCTTCCATGACAGAATGCTGTGGATCTCCAGTGTATCTGGGGTTTACCTGCCAGTCCCATGATGATGTGGCAGATAATCTAGGGAATTTCAAATGGCCCAAATGGCCAACTGATTCTGCCCATCCTAGCTGTAGTTTACCTACACAACATGAAAGAAAAACATCTATTTAATGGTCCTACTCTGAAATTCCCTTTGGAAGATTCTACTTTCATTGTTGACTATGTTGAATTTTAGGGAACATCAAGTCCTGCATTAAGTCTCTAGATTAGGTCACCAAATGCATCTCTTGATGCCCACACCAAGCATTAGCTTCAGACAGTAAAAATCTAAATGTAGGCACCTCCTCAGCAAGTGTCTAATGTAGTGTCTAATTGAAAACATCCCAACATATCTGAGACATCTTCTGGGAATGGGAAAGCCTCCTGTTATATTGACTGAAGATCTGGAAAGCTGATGGGTCTCAATTTAATTGCTGAAAACCAGTTGCTAAAAACTAACGCCATTGAGATAACCGAGGATGTATCTTGGATCACACAGGTAATCTCACAGAATTTGACACAAGCAACTAGATGATTGTCTAATGTTTGTATCTGTGCTTAGATAACTATGTTCAGGCAAACAAATCTGGATCTGGAGAGCTCCTGAGTTTATCCTACTGGATAGCTGAAGAAATGCCGGCATCTACTGATGATTTTGGCTAAATTACAAGGACTTTGTTCAACTTCTTTATCACAGGCATCTAGTGGCATTTGAAATGCACTACTGTAGTCTCCCTGGCCTCAAACTGTCACACCAGAAGAATGTGGGTCTCCAAAATGTCCTGTGTCATATCTTTCTATCCCAATTAATGGACAAATTCCTGTCAATTGCAACAAGCTTGGATCAGAGTTCTCATGAAAAAGACCAACATAAAACAAAGCAGACTCATCAATGTCTCTAACACGTCTTGTGTCATATCTGCTACTCTGGTAGATACATTTTGGGTATTCTAGGTTTTTCTCCAGTGAAACCAGACACGGATGGTTACGTACCTGTTTTCTGCCTCCTTTGACATTAATAGAAACTAGCTAGATAGCTAAAGCACTACTGGTTTTGTTGTTGAATAAGATGTTTTTTAACAACTAACGTAGTTTCCTCAAACTACATGGTAAAAGATGATATTTATAGGGGAAATAAAAACACCAAAAAGGCCCACCAAACCCAAACCTACCATATATCTTTGCTGGCCCAGTTGAATAGCAAACTGACATTGCACGTTTGTAGATATATTGTTTTTTGCATGCTTGCCAGAAGAATGTTGGCACCGCTTCTTTGCAAATTAGTCTCTAAAAAAAATCTAGCCTGCACTTGACTCATGGAAAAGAAAACTTCTGAGAGCAGGGAGGAGTTTAGTATGTTCCATCTTTGAGCTTACAATCACAACATCAGCAATTGGAAAAAGAAGATTCCCTCACACTCTAAAGACTTGTACTTGGTTATGAAACCAGACAATTTCATTTTACAGGAATTATTCTGCTTTGTCTCCCCTAATTCCCACAGCCTTGTACACATTTCTACTGTATTTCTGCAGTAGAAACTACCTACATAAAATTAATCTTGATGACATCATGTAGAGCTAGTTAGTCAGAACATTTAAGGAGGATAAAGCACTTTAGCCTTAAGGACTCTTAAAATGAGAATCATTTATTCTCTGTTGTCTTCCGTGAAATGGATTCTTGCTGTTACTAATGTAAAAACCTGCTGCTAAATGTTTTGACTGTACATATTAGCCAGCTGGTGGCTCAGTTCTTACTATTGAGTTGCCCACAACTGAAATAATTAATTTAGCTAAGAAAAGTATATTGTGTTGTACCTTTTGGATTTGTGACTGTAATCTGTAATCACCGGGGAGTTTATTCGGATTTGCAATAATACTGGAGTTGCTAATTTATAACAGGAGAACAGGAGCTCACTAAGTAGAGCTTATGAAGCTTGGAGTTTTTCAAGAGCAAGTTGCAGAACTTTTTATAATATGGATGCTGTTAGCAGCTTACAATTGGCTAAAATATTGATCTGTGTTATCGTAATAACCTGAAAGCAAAACCTGTGGATATGAAAGGTCCCTTTCTAAGCACAGGTATCCTTAATACTGTCTCTTCACACCTGTATAGCAAGAAATAAATCAAAGCTCACTGCAGTCTGTGGAAAGGCTCCTGTTGACTCTAAAAATATTGGACTCGAGTTCTCAACAAAAGACTACTTAAACCCAATGACATCCATTAATGTCAATTTATATGATTTTTCACTGCGTATTTGTTATTTCTGTTAACTTCTGCTCACTCTTTGTGTTACATTAGGCTTCTAAAAAATGTAATGTCAAGACTACCTGATACTTGAAAATTGTTGTCAGGCAAATAGTGCTATTCATATATATTCATTTGGTATTCAATCCAAACGCTGGTTTAGATTTTTAAAAGGAAGAAAAGGAATGGGGAAAAAAGAAATGGAGAGAACCATATGATACAGCAGTTCTCTAAAAGATTGCTAGTAAGAAGATGACTATTTATCATACAATATTCATCATGTCAGGCATTGTGTTTGTCTAACTTTAATTTTTTGGTTTTGTAAAAATTCCCTTATGGTCCAATGAGATATTTATTCGTCTTTCTTGCATAAGGACTCCCTAGAGAATGGAGCCAGATGCTGATCCTCCTATCCTTGAAGAATACGGAAGAACTGGAGGATACTCTCAGACCCTAAGGCTCTCAAAGCCATCTATTGAAGGCTCCGTTTCCTAAATAAAATGTGTCTCTACTTGCAGGAATGGGTGGTTGTCCTGGTGATTTATTGATTTTACATTAAAAGGATTTGCATTAGTCGTTTGGTGTATGATAGATTCCAGTACTGCAGATAGATGAAGAATAAAGAGAGTGGAACATCATATGTCACTGCAAAATAGAGAAAGTGAGAAAGCTGTAATGGCATCAAGAGTACTCCCTCTGAAAGGCAGCTGTTTTTTGTTATTGCTGTTTTACAACAGTGATGAATTTTATAATTGTGTATTGCTACAGTTTGTGTTTTAATGGCATTTCTCTATTTTTTTAAATTCAATGCTAGTCTGTTAATGTACAATTATTCACAGATGTTTAATTACTGTTTACAGATGTAAAACATCACATTTTAGCAACTTGGTTCTCAGTAGTGATCAAAAAGTGTGTTTTTTGAATTGCTAAAGCCAGGAGAAAGGTATTGGCAATACATAGCAGTCTCTTTCAGCCTAGTTTTATCATGAGCTTAATACAGTTACTAAATACTACCCTGATTTAAAAATGGCAAATAGAAACTGCCAGTTATGACTGTGAATGTCACACTGAATGTGTATCATAACTACATTGTTAACCATAGAATCATTTAGGTTGGAAAAGACCCTTAAGATCATCTAGTCCAACTGTTAACCGCACACTGCCAAGTCCACCACTAAACCATGTCCCTAAGTGCCCTAAGTGGTGACTCAACCACTTCCCTGGGCAGCCTGTTCCAATGCTTGATAACCCTTTCAGTGAAGAAATTTTTTCATAATATCCGTTCTAAACCTCCCCTGGTGCAACTTGAGGCCATTTCCTCTTGTCCTATCAGCTGTTACTTGGGAGAAGAGACCGGCCCCCACCTCTCTACAACCTCCTTTCAGGTAGTTGTAGAGAGCGATAAGGTCTCTCCTCAGCCTCCTTTTCTTCAGGCCAAACAATCCCAGTTCCCTCAGCCATTCCTGTCAAGACTTGTGGTTGAGACCCTTCACCAGCTTCATTGCTCTTCTTTGGGTGCAGGAAGAGAGAGTCCTGAAAACAATACCTTACTTTAATTTTAATATTCTGGAAACTATTATTGAATCACATTTTTTATAGCAAAAGGAAATAAGAAAGAGAGTGGGGCATTACTGTTTTATTGCTCTTGGGCAAATCCTTTTCTGGATTCAACAAGCCAGAGTAGCTCTTTTTTTACATAAAAACATAAGGAAAAAAAAAACCACAAAGAAACCAACAAACAAAAAAGGTTTCTCTAGTTCAGTGTATTGTCTCCACCAGCAAGTATACAATAGCAGATGTCTAGAACAGGGAAAGTATGTAGTAATACTTAATTGGAGGGAAATTGGGATTAAGACTAACAGAGTCCTTGAACCATACTGGCAGCCACACCAATAGTAATTTCCTTGATAAATATCTTATGTGAGGACACTGAAAGTTCTTGCTTTTTTTTCTCAAACACAAATAAAAAGCAAACTAAAGATTTACAGACTTGTGTCCTACCTGTCACAAATCACTTTCATAACAAAAAATGTCGAGTAGCATTGCTTTTAGACTTTTTCAAAAATTTTGTATTAAAAGATATATATAGAGAAGCTGAAGTGTAGTTTAAGTGTTTATTCATTTCACCCAATAACAGCGCTTTGATGCTGAATGAACTTAGAGATACCCTTGCATTCATTTTTCAAAATTTACATTTAAATAAAATATACTGGTTTACACTTCATTCAGTATTAAGAAGTGTATATAATAATATTATCCTTGCACAAGAAAATGAAATTTTCCTGTGATGGAGTTGAAGGATTTCCATTTATATGCAGATTCTGACTTTTACCTCAGTGAAAATGCATTCTTTGAAATAAGAGCAGGAAAATAAACACTGCTTAAAAAAAATTTTCAGGAAGAAAAAAGGTTAGCTCTAATCAAGCATGAATTAGTTTCCTACTGATAAGCAATCCCACCTTTTCAAGAGGATTTCTTTTATTGCTATTTTTTTTTACTGACAGGCAAAAAAGTCTCAAAACATCCAAATTATCTTCTCATTACTTTCCCTCTGCCTTATCACTCTTGCTTATTGCTCTAAGCCCTATATCCTCCTGACCTCTAAGGCTTGTGACTTTGAGATCATACTTTACTCTCTCCATATTTAAAAATGGTATCTGATTTTTCCCTCTCCATCCTCCACAATATAGTAAGAGGCAAAACGTCCCTGCCTGCTCCAGCTCTTGACCACAGCCTGGATGACTCCAGCTGTGATTCACTATAACATCCTCATCACTGGACTCCTTGGTATTCACGCAATTATTCCACAGACATCAGCTGAAACTATCACACCTTTCGTGCTCACCAATTCAAAATATAAATGCCACTTAACTTCTACGGTGCTGTGTCTGCCATGCACAGGTAAAGCAACTTGACACACCTGACTGCTCCGTGGACAACTCACAAACTCTTTCTACTGTGTTTTGAGCTGCTGTGTCTTTTCTTTTGTTATTAGATCACAGAAACACTGCCTTTTCTGTTTCTCTTAAAGAAAACCATCATTCCTAGGTTTCCAATCCTTATCTCCTTGCCTTAGCCTTATTCTGCACTTGAAAAAAGCTGATGGCTCACTTCAGTTATCCATGTAGAGGGGTCTGGTACCATTTGAGGTGTTTTACGGTACGCAAGACGTCCTCACAGAGCTAACAAGGCTGGCATACAGCCTCTGGGTCAACCATGCCCCTTTGAAGGGGCAGCTGAAGGCCAGGCAGGATAACTGGGGGCATTTCACAGAGCATTAGGTGTATTTAGGAGGAAATGTTGCTCATAAGCAGGCATTCAGCATGTGAATCAGTTGCTGAAATATAAGGGTATGGTATTATTTTGAACACTGGGAGATTGGTTCTTCTGGCATCCAGCTGCTCCTCCAGGTCTCCTACACATACTGTATCATATGTGCCAAATGTCCACATGTGTCTTGGGAACCCTGGAATATCTCAAATGGCAAACAGGTCTATTTTTAGGTAAGTGAATCCCGCCCACCCCCACCTCCCACCCTGTAATTCAGTCTGTGCAATCTGGAGGTGAAATATCACACTGAGAGTCTGAAAGAACCAAAGCTAACCACAGGCACATTTTTCTCAACAAAATAGTTTAAACGTATTTGATTAACCTTGATAGCCATTTAGAATAATAGAAAACAGCAGGTAACAAGAAAATGTAGTTACAATGTATAGTTCCTAAATCCACGTTTTCATAAAAAAACCCAAGAATTTTGGTTTAAGGCCAAATAACTTAAATTTCCAATGTACTAATAAAAATTTTAGAAACAAAAGATGGATTTTTGAGGCTCAAATGAGTTAAAATAACATACGCTTGTTTTCAATTATATTATAACAAAAACCTGTTACGTTAATTTTGGAGAAGAGAGGTAATCAATAAACTCCTCTAACCCCATAATCACAAAGGAATAAATGGTGAATATAATCATAGGTAAACATATTATCTCTGCCCTCAAGCAAATTTTGCTTCCTTATAAATTTAATTGATTCTTCATTGGCATATTATTCTTCTTGAAGGAGAACAATCACATGTGATGCCATAATGAGCCACGTAAAGCAGCCTAAGACTGACCATAGTGAGATGTTACTGGGACATGTTCACAACAAAGTCTAATCTATCTAATAGCAGATGTTTGGCTTGCAAGCCCATATTTTTGAAAAGACCAAACTTTTCTTTACCCATGGTGAATATGCTGGAAAGGCATTTTGGCTGAAGGCAGAAACAATGTAGTGATTTGGTTTTAATTACGTTTTTATACATTACAAAGAAAAAAAGTGAGGGCTGAGAGACCAGGGTCAAGAAACTTTTCATTCTGCATTTCAAGGGGAAAGAGACAAAAGTACCATTTGCAAAAATATGCTAAAACCCCCATTTGCATGTGCTGCAAAGGAACACCTGACTGTGGTTAAGCAGTAACTTCTAGCAAAACTACCTACAACAGTATTTAACAGCCAGAAAGGAAAGGGAAAATGGGTTTCAAACTGGGTTGTTAGTCATAAAAAGCACCTTAGCTATTTAAGAAGTGGTAAGGAAACAGCATCTTGGTTAACTCAAGTTATAACATCTTTGTTATAAATACTGACTTACCACTTTGCCTATTATAAAATACTCACATCACTTTGTCTACTATAGTGTGGACTTTGAAATATTCAGTGTTTGTTTTGGAGCATAAAGCTTGTGCAGCATTGTCCTGCTGTTTCCACAATGCAGCCCACCCTTACAATGAACGAGGAAGCCCTCCTACACAGAATGGGCTGGAGAAACCACAACAATAACGTTTAAACTCTGCAACACTTGCCACCACCACTGCTTGGGGGCATCACATTTGACTGAAGCAGACAAGTTAAAATAACATAGAATAGGCTTATTCTGTGGCTTTTACAGAACCAGTTGTACAAGAAAAAAAATGCACAAATCAGAAATTATTAATCTAGGCAACACTACCAGGGAGAAGAGAGATGGGCATGGATTCATGTATGCATGCTGCAGATAGGGACTCGGTGGAGAGGGATTTTTCTCTGCGGTGAAAATCAAAGACAATATGAATGTAGACACTTCCTGAGTATCCAAAAACAAAATATGGGGCTAACCCAAATATACGACTGCATCCTTGCTCCTGAGAAAGACATAGTTCAAATATCTCCAGTATGGTTCACCCAGCATTACGCTAGAGCAGCATTACAGTATTACATTCTGCTTACTGTCACACTCAAACTTTTTGATCAAGTACAAAGTGCAAAATAGGGAGGCTTGTGGCAGGATGAGTAACATCAGACCCTTTAGTCCTAATATCTCAATGAGATAAACAGGAATGGGACATTGAGAAAGGTGTCGTCTCAGAGGTAAAGTTATTACCGTTTACGAAAAACAATGAGGAATTTTCCATTATGGGAGATTGTCTTATTTTCTGTGACTTGCAATTGTCTCTGACTGTGCTGCTCACATGAAATTCATAAAAGGGAGAAAAAACCTGCTTTTATCAGGTTGTTTTGTAAAATGCAGTGTGAAGAGAGCTAAAAGTTGCTCCTTCACATTTAACTTCACATTTAGCTTTGTTTACACTGTCATTGAAAGTGACTTTAATTTCAGTGATCTAAAACATACAATAACTTGCAGACCGAGAATTGCTCCAAGTTTACCTTTTCAATTCTATACTTGTCAATACAAGTGAAAGACAAATGTGTCCATATTTGTACATTACTACTTAATAATTTACATGTTTATGCCCACATACGCATGCAAATTGCTTGGGCTGTATTTTGTGCTACAACGATTATCAAAGGATGAAAACACGCTTGTGATAAGAAAGGAGAAAAAAAGTCGGTCACCAAATAATTAAACAAATTTTAGGCCAACCTTTCCTCTCTTAAATCATAGTTTTAATGAAATCTGGAAGAGTAGGAAACCTGATACCTGATGATCTCACATCTCTAAAGCAGATGGCTTCATTACCGCTTGTGATTGGAAAAGCTCATCTTGTAAGAGCCACCAGAGATTTCATGAATATCTGGAAATAAAAAATTTGGAAGTTTGCTGCTATGTCTATAAAATTAGCCTAATATTGATTTTCTAGTGCACTAAAATCCGAAGTGAGCCAAGTTTAAATCTGAGGAGACTGAAAATAGTGCTACAGCATTGCCTACTTTATTGCAAATCAAAGTATTCTAATTATATTTCCCATGTATTTGTATTCCTCAGTGTCCTCAGTCACATATAAGGAGAATGTAAGTGTCTGAAGTCTTGATGCATTTATTACTATAGTCCAGCTGTGATAAAGAGCCATTAAAATCTCATTGGCCGTATATTGCTATACTTAAAACACAGCAGAAGCATTTTGTGCCAGCCAGTAACATTATAATATTTCTCAGATTGGGGAACACTGATGGTGTTCAACATAACAGAGGCCCATAAGTTAACTGGAATGTAAAAGATGGAAAGGAAATAACCAGAAAAAAAGTATTTAATCTATTCTGTTTCTGTTGGTAAAATCTGCATCTGCAAATCGAAGAGTGATCATCCAGTACTGTCATGCTTGTGAGTGTGAAAAGTGATTTTGGTGCCTGAAACCTTCTGATACATACACGCACAAGATGCTGCACAAAAAGGAGGGGAGTAAAGTCTCCATACTCTGTGTCTGTAAATAAAAGGCTTAAAAATATGGGGAAACACAAAAGCCAGCACAGAAATTTAGATACAGGATTCTGAACACGGAAGGAATGACAAGTCCTTAAAACATGAAGAAGGAATAGCTCCTATTACCATGGGAGAGTGGCAGCATCATTCTTTCTGGCTGTCATCACTCTGATTTATTGTGATATCACCTTACCTAACTTTAGGTACCTGTGACATGCATCTGAGAGGCTTAATCTTCCTATCTCGTATAGTCAACAGAGAAAAGGAGCCACATATGAGATGTATTCATCTAACCTATTCTAAAGCAGGAAATACGTTGTGCCCTGAGAGTTCCTATTTCTTTCCACTGACTATCAAGGGAGTTGAGACAATTTGCTCAGATGAAGTCATCTATGCACTGGCTGACATCTCCATTCAAAAAAGAGAGAGAGGGAGAGGTACCAAAGATGCAGAGCACAAGGAACTAAGCTAAATGGAAAAGGCCTAGTATCAGGAAGGTGACTAATATTTAAGCCCTATGTAAAGAAGAAGGAGAATCATCAGGAACTGGGAACAACAGCAACCAACATAAATATCTCAATTAATAGAAAGTGAGGGAGGCCAGCACTTGAAATGCTAGTGGAAAAAGTACAAACAGATTGACATTGGGATATAATTCAGAACTAAACAAGGTGATGAAGGCAGTGAGGAAAACACTCTAAATAACTATATTACCAAGCCCGAGGAAAGCAAGAAAAGAGAGGTAGAAATGTGCACAGAGCACTGAAGCTAGAACACAACAGGAAGGGAAACTTCCCCAGCTTTCTGCACAAGGCTAACTCTTCTGGGCCCATACAGCTCTGCTACATGTTTGTTTAAGAATATCCTGCTTCCTTTTTAATGTATAAGCAATTTGCTTGTTGCTTCTATTTAAGATTTTTAAATCTTTAAAATATCTGAAGTTTTTGTTGTTCTGGCTACTCCAGATATTGCCACCAGACAAACAAGAGAATCTCAGAAATACTGATTGGAAGGGACCTCTGGAGGTCATTTAACCCAACCTCCCACTCAAAGCACGGCCAACTGGGGCTTTGTCTAGCCAGACCAGGAAAACATCCAAGGATGGAGATCCCACAGCTTCTCTGGGCAACCTGCACTAGGGCTGTGCTGCCTCCTAGAGATTTTTTTTTTTCTACCTGAAGCTCTCAAGCTGCAATTTGTGGTCATTGTCCTTTGTTATATCATCCGGCACTTCTGAAAAGAGTTTGGTTCTATTATGTTTGGCACTCAATATCCTTTAAGGAATTATAAGCAGCTATTCCAACTCCTGTTTTCCTCCTCTTTGTCAGACTAAACAAACCAAATTCTGTCTGATTTTCTTTGTGTAACATTTACTATAGGTCCCTGACCATTCTGTAACCCTCTACTGGATCCTCTCCTGTTTCTCCACACCTCGTTTGAAGCAGGAGCCTAAAATGGATGGAGTATTCTAGATGTGGCCTCAGCAGCACCAAGTAAAATGGGGTTATATTTTCTCTCCACTGGCTATGCTTCTCCTCATATATCCCAGTACACGTGTTCGTTGCAATAAGGCAAAAAGCAAACTGTGCTCAGCCTGGCATCCACATTGACCCCTAGGTGCCTTCAGTAAGGCTAATTATCAGGCAATTGCTTTCCAGCCTGCATGTGGCTTGTAACTCCTAGGTGCAGAGCTTTTGCCTTCTCCTTGTTGAACTTCACGAGGTTCCTGTTGACTCAATCCTCAAGTTAATCCAGGTTTTCCTTGATAAGCCTTTGGACCAAAGTTCACATTCCTCACATGAGCCATTTCCCCTAACTTTGTGCCATGTAAAAAGTTTGTTCTGTGTCACCACTGAGGTCACAGATGACGATGTTGAACACTATGGGCCCCAGCACTTGTCCCCTAGCGTGCTGGGTACGCTCTCTTCAGCAGCTGCCCGCTGGGCATCTAGCCACTGATCACTGCCCTTTGAGCCCGACAGCCCAGGCAATTTTCTACCCACATAGCAGTCAGATTAGGCAGCCAGGGTCTCCTCAGCTAACAAATGAGAACACTGTGGGAGACAGTGTCAAAAGCCTTACCAAAGTCAAGGTATATTACCTCCACGGCTCTTCTCTGATCTGCAGAGCCAGTCGTTTTGTTGGAGAGGCAATCATGTTGTTCAAGCATGATTTGCCCTTGAATGCCTGCCGTGAACACTCGCAGTGCCTGAATGCAGCTGGCCTCACAGTCTTTTAATTTTAACACCTGCAAACTGACAATCTCAGTCCTGCAAGGCTGTTGAACCCCAAACTGATGTTGAAATGACACAGCCAGCACCTGCTGCACTTCAGGACATCATAGATTTGTATTCATTTTTTCAGAGTGCTGTTTTTAGGGATGGCAATAGACTCTTTAAGATCATACTTGCAAATTAACAAGCAATAATAGAAGTATTACATTCCTAAATACCTCCACATCTCATTCTTTGGGGGCATCTTTTATTTCCAAATCAAGCCTTTAAACTAAATCCAGTTAACTTGAAACTACTGAGTAATAAACAGAGAAAGTGTTTTCAGGGTCATTCAGATGTTCTAAACATTAGTTACGAGACATCCGATTAAAAGCATTCCTTACTGCAGTCTTCTGTGAATAAATGATAACATCTATTCATGTTTACAAGGGTGTACAGCTATACACAATACACGTACATCTTAGACAGGTTTCCAGGTCACATAAAGGTATATTCACAGTAATTACTATTACTCTTTTTGTCAACACCATCATCTCTATTAACATATTCCACATGCAGCATTTTCAAATACCAGGTTTCATGGTTTCCTTTCAAAATAGTATGTTTTGAAACCGTGGCAGGGCTAGCTTATAAGACATGAGTTTCTGTCTTTCAGAGGCAATGACAAACAGATCAGTTACTGAACAGTAAAGGTCAAAGCATAAATCAATCGTTTCACTAATAAGCTGTCTTCAAGCAATAGCTGTATACGGAGTAGAGGAACATTTAGCTTGGTATTCTCTGCACAAATGTTTCAAGCGAAAAGGCTCAAGATGACATCCTGATTCCCATCAGTCCTCTGAGAAGAGAGCTTTAAGGTACCGGATAGCTGGGAGCTAAGTGCTGTAACAGGCAGGTGCTCGGCCAGCCAGCAAACTAATTACATGTATCGTATGCTGTCAGTTGAAGGAATGGACATCTAAGTGTATTTGTAGTATTCGCAAACAAATTTCCTACCACCTTGTCATCTGTTGAAGACATAGAATACATCTTTTTTTCCAGCTTTCTGGTTGTTTATATTTTTTCTTCCTAAAGGCTGCTGACCATAGGACTACGCTAGGTACACCTGTGCTTTCGCCTCCGGACTCACTGCTGGTCCTGAGGAGATGCAATGGTTAGTTTCTCCTTTTCTATTGTGTTTTACCCATAGCTATTTTTGCTTGCTTGTTTGTCTGTTCTATACAGGTATGCTGACACTCTGCGTAGGCAGTGTGCTTATATCACATCAAGTAAACCGCGATTGTATTAGTTAATTCTACCAGAGAGTATCCTTGTCATTCAAACACCATTATTTAGCAACAGCTGCCACTTTCCAGTACCTGTGATATCATCACATGCTCCTGGACGACAAGCAACGCGGCATAGCCAGAGAGGAGGAAAAAAGAGTAAAAGCTGGAACCTGCCACAAAATAAATTTGCACTTTACTAAGTGCATGTGTTTTTAAGCAATACCCATCTTCCTCTTCTGAAAGTGATGAGCAAAGCTGGCTCCTGGAAAGCATCACATCCCAGAAGAAGGCAGCATAAAATTTCTCTCCAGCCTAAAAGGTAGCATTGTCCTGCTTTTCTGAAGAAGACACAGTTTGAAGAGGAGGAATAAGTAGGTATCACTGAGCTGAACAGTTGTTTGCTGTTAAGTATGACATGAGGATAACATTGGTTTTCCCATTTTGTATAGAAATATGGCAAATATAAAGTATTTGGCAAGTGAAACAAAATTTGTAATACAGAAACCGTATTTGAAGTCCTTACCTACAGAGCCAATAGTCCAGAAGTTCTGCTTAACAGCTAAGAAGTGCTGCAAAATATGCTGAAGTTTAATAGTCATGATTTATAGTTAGCTCACTACAGAATGGCGCCTTGGTGCCTTGGACAGAATTTACCGGCTAAAATCAAAACCCAGCCAGGCCTAGTGAAATAATGTCTTTATTTGTCGTTCATTCTGGAGAAAATCTGAGGAAATCAAGGATGAGTTGGTATTTAATGTTTTAGAGATATACTAGGTACCTTAATACCCTGTGAGATACAGAAAATGGAGTGGTCAATGCAGTAATGGTGCTCACAGAAACAATTTTAGCGCCAGCCAAACTTAAATGTTTTCATGAATGCTGAATCTAAGAAGGCCACAAGTCTACTGCAATTTGGTAACAAATCTGAAGAAAAAGGCTTGCTTTGTTTGATAAATAACTGGGGTTCAATGATCCACTCTAGCTGTGGGAAACTGTCATGAAGTTGCATAGCAGACATTTGATACGAGAGCACTGTTTTGAAAGATCAATGATGAGAGGAGGTTATGGCAGAATTTCATCAGTTTAATTAGTTATGTTAGTTATATATCCCAAAGAGCTTGTGTCAGATAAAGAATGGGTGTTCTTTTCAAATGAATCATCTATTAATCACGTGGAAGAAGGAGTAAACAGAACATTAATTAAATTTGTAGATGATTCCAAAATGGGAGGTGCTGCAACAACCGATACAGAGGCAAGACAAAAAACCTGTAGTGATTGAAAATAAAAATTGGCAGTCAGTAGTGAAGTAGGTTCTATCTAGAAAAATTCAAGTGAATGCATTTAAGACAACTAAGAAAAAATTCAACACGAATACCTGGGGAAAAATCTGAGCGCAATAAATGTAATGTGAGTGTGTAACACAGTGTTGCAGCAAGGAAAAAAATCAGTTTCATTTCATAAGGCAAAGGACATTGTAAACCAGAAACCGCTTCTATGGCAACATGGTGCACTCACTGAATATTGTGTATAGGTCTGAACACTTCTTCACCAAAAACCTGAACTGAAAGGAATTTACAAAAAAGTAGTAAAACTGACTACGAGAGAAAATTAAACATAAGAGAGAAAATCAAAAGAATTCTTGCTTGGATTAATGAAAATCAAGAAAAATTGTGACTTTCTCTAAAAAGTTTATGGCATTAACATCCAGAAAGGTGAGGTTATATCTAAGGGTCCAAGACAATGCAGATGAAAAGCAGCCCTTGTTCTATTTGCAGTTTTGTTGCTACCAAACCATGTGACCTCAGGAAAGTCAGATTGCCTTTATGTGCCTCAGTTTCTTCATCATCTTTATAGGTATATGAATATTATAAGAATATTTTCTTAGTTCACAGAGAAGTTGCAAGACTTTAATTAACCAATCTTGATTTAAATTATTTTTAAAAATTAAGAGAAAATATAAAAAGTAGAATGAAAATACATAGGGTGAAAAACAAAATATGTCTGAGATACTTTCACATACAGAAGAACTATCAAGATCTGGATAGGTTAAACTGCTTGAAAGAATGAGTTAGCATCCTTGTGGTTCAAAGGTTTAGGAATATGTGATTTACATTCTCATTTAACACCTATGATTTCCATCTCTGTGATTCTGGGAAAATGATCCTTTGCGTATTCATCCCCCTGTGAATAGTATGTGTGAAGTCTTTCTATGTGGCTAGAATAATGTATTTAGTTAAAATATGACAATGCAGGACAACTCTGCAAAATCTGACTACAAATTTTCTTTTCAGCAAAGTGTCTTGACTCTAATTTCAGAAATGTCTGAAGCAGATGCAGATTTGAAAACAAGCCCTGTCATTTGGAGAATGAATATGCAATTCATAATTGCCTTTTTCGGTAGGAGATGGGGTAGGGGATAGTATTTTTCAGACCATGTTAATTTATCTACTGAATTCTAATTGCTAAATCAGTTTGCAGCCTTTCTTCATATCTTATCTAAGAAAAGTCATCAACATTAACAGGAAAGCCTGACAATCCATAAGCATATTCTATGTCCAACAGTTAAAATATGACAGACAGACAGACACCAGCATCAGAAATAGTTCTATTTATTAATTACCTGTGTGACTAATCTCAGAATCATGCTTTCACAAGGACTGTAGCCTTAGAAGTGCTCTAGTTTCTAGACATTTCTAAACCGTTCCCCAAATTCCTTCCCAAATGGTACTGAACTCTTGGAAATGAAACCAGATTATTTTCTTTCCCCTAGTCATACAAACTGGGATCATTGCTGTAAACTTTGAGCTGCCCTGGCTTACTTAATAATTAAGTTGGCAAACACAAAGAAATGAGATTTATTTGGAAAATAACTTCCCTCCAAGAAGGAACAGCATACTAATGTATAGATGGTAAAGATTCACAGATAGAAAAGTTGTTATCCACCCTTATTATTTAATGAACAAATAACACTATCGTCTTATTAGAAAATGTGGGCTGTTTCCATTGTAAAGCACAGTGCATCTAGGTAAAACCTAGATCTATTTCCTGAAAGGACTTCAGGTCAATGCCCCTGCACTATATAAATGTGATACTCCATTAACTCACACATGTTTTGCAAACAGAAGCTGAGCAGAAACCTTTTAGCTGTTGCAGAACTTGCTGAACTTGTTTGTAGATGGTCTATTAGCGAATTTGATAGTGTGCTGTTTCGCTGGGCAGTCTAATAAAGTCTTTTAAATAGACTAAGTGGTAAGGCGTTGGTGGGAGCAGGGTCTGGCCCTTTCCTACGAGTTTGAAATCTGCATTGGTACTTTGATGTCTGAAAATAAGCAGACAGCCAAGCACTAAGTTATTGAGTTCCTCCTCAAAATTTCCACTTCCTAATTTTGTTATTCTCTTGACAGTATTTTGTTCTTATCTCCAAGAGTTACTACGTGGCCAGACCATTGAATTTTCACCTCTCTCTTTCTATCCCTCCCTTCCCTTTTTTAACCTGAAGAAACCACAGCACATTTTTGCTGATTTAACAAGCTAAACTTGTATAGTTGGTTTAAATTTGGCTGATGCTATGCATGACTGTCACAGTAAGATGACCTTGTGGTTGATCCTAAAATTTGACATCTAAAATTCTTGAAACATATGAGTTTAACTATAACCAGCCTAAACATGTTCATCATATTAATGAAGGAAATTTCAAGTGAGAAGGATATGTAAGATCTGAGTAGCAAAAGGAGATTTTTAAAAAACAGAAGGAAAGAACCCACACCTAAGAACACTGAGGTCATGTATACAGGTTGTATGTAAGGGAAACAAAGGTCACTCGTTCAAACACGAGTAACTTCAGGCAGTTTCTTTTAAATCTTTGCAAGCAGAAGTAATTTTAATTTTTCCTTTTTCATTGGCAATTTATTCTTTTAAATGATTTTTTAATATTTTACTCTAAAAATGTATTTGTTACAAAGATGCCTTGTTTTGCCCTTTTATCTGTGCATCCCATAGCCATCAGAAAATTATCTGGCCACCAGTATATCTAGTAATGGTGCAACACTTAGAATGCAAGTATTCATCTCCTTATGTAAAAAAAAAATAAAAAAATAAATTTCTGTAAACCACAAGCAAAAATACTGAGCAAGCAACAAACAAGAAATAACACATGACCACAGTATTAACTTTTTAATTTCATGTGGGCATGAACAGCACTGCACAAATTCACAAGCCATATTATCACCTGAGTCTCAGTTTGAGACCTGCCAATAGAATGTCCAGGGATACCTTCTTTTGCACATCTATAGCGCTGCATTAGGGATGCCCAAATCATCCGTGTAAATGGTCACTGGGTCTGTGCTTTTTTCTCCCCATGCTGTATTTATTTTTATTGCAAAAATTACATAAAAAGCCTCTCACATCGTTGCTAGTCCTAACTTAAATATGGATTATAGCTTTCCTGGGTATGCTTAAAATAGAAAAAATAAATAAATGCAATACAGATTATTGATAAGGGCATTGCCCGTCTGCATAGTAACACATTTTCTATTTAGACAATTTGTAAAAAGTAGCATTACAGAAGCAAATTAAAGAGATTAAGACATTTAGAAATTTTAGTCAAACCAGGAAACTGCTATTGTTTTTATGCTGTGCTAAGATTGTTTCCTTTCATTCTGTGCATTTGAAGGCCTAATTACAGATACTCCTTGCATTCTAAAGTCTCTTTCAAGTTGAAGACAAAAAGCTGGTGCCAGCAGGAGGGCAGATTTACACACTAAATAATACTCAACAACAACAAAAACTTCCAGCTGGTAAACATTTCTCAGGTAACAGCTACCTTCTCCTGCTCATACGTTTAAATGATTTACCAGATCCTGCAACCTTTGATGAATAAATCCATCGACTGCAATGGCAATAAAGCCTTGCGGATTGCCCAGTGGGAGACTTTTGCTGAGGTGTCTTTCCTCAAGTTTCAACGCTTATCCATCCTTTCATGGGACTAAGGCCACCATAAAAGTATAGTCAGTTCTCATCTGTCCTTCTCTCACCTCTAATCTTCCCTTCCGCTTCTGTATCGCTCTTCTTCCGTGCACCTCTTTAGAAACAGATGAACAAAACCATTTCCTCCTAGGCACACCGCTACAACAGTGATAAAGTTTTAGCAAGCAACCTACTGATGCGTAAGTAGAAAACCAGATCACGCTAGAGAAACACGTCTCAGCAATGTAACTACATAAATCACGAGCGTAGCCCGGGTGAAGGTGAGGATAAAGAGTTTTATTTCAAAGTGCTTTTTAAAAAATGGTGGGCACAACGTTGCTTTGGCTTGCTGCATTTTGTTTTATGCATTAGCTGAAAATGCAATTGATCCCCATGCAAAGGCCTGGCATTAAGCCTGTGCATGTTTAGGTCCAGCACATACTTATCTTTGGGCTAAAAACTGAACAGGGATTTTTCTAGTCATGGATTTCAGTGCATATGAGAGAAAGTTGTTCAAAAAACCAGGCACATTAAGGAAGAGAATGTAGGAATGTAAGATGCCAGAAAATCCAAATAAATCCCTATGCTTTTAGGCTTCTCTGTGAACAGTTAAGAATGATATTATCCTGGCAAGAATAGTATTGTCTCTCTGGCTTTGTTGTCAGAACTGATCAATTATACTTTGAACTAACACTAATATTTTTTTCCTTTTCAAGAACTATGTAAAATCAGAGAAAAATAGAACTCAGGTATACTCAGACTCTTCAGATCAGTATTACCTTCCTTCCACAAGGAGCATTATTTAAGGGCCATTTGAAAACTTCTTCCTGTTTCACTTTCCAAAGCCTCTCTTATTTTCATGACATTTTGCTTTGGCATAAAAAGAAGTACTTATACAAGGGTATGCAGATTTAAGAAGGCAGGTCCTGATCCAATGATTACATCTATACAGATACTGCATGACACTGAAACTGCTAGAAATACTAAAGATATGCCCATAGTTATTCAAGGAGTGTGGTGCTGTGACTACAAACCATGAGAGGAAGAAAAGTCTGTTGTAGGGCAATTTCCATATAGGAGCTGTATAAGTTCTTAATTTAAATTTCCTTAATGATCACTTGATATTTAACATCTCATTTTTATTTAACAAAGAAGGTGACACGTAGACATCCCTATCCTGCAAGGCATTTTATTTTAGCCCCGTCTTTCATTATGTCACCATACAACTTGCTTGAGAAGCTAGTCTCTGGCAGTAGACTGCTGAAAAAAATAGAACACACTAAAATAACTTCAGCTTGCATACAAGCTTCCACAGAATACTAATTTATTTGTTTCAGTCCACTTATTGTCATTTGGAGATATATCTATGCCCAGTGTAAAGAGTGTGACAGAGACATGGATAGATTGATATTAAAAAATAGTACCACTCTGTATCTGCTAAATAATATCTTTAAGTCAATAGAATGAACAGAATGAAATTGAATCTTTACAATGTCTTAATAATTGGTATTGATAAAATGATGGCTATGCCAAAACATTAGAAGAATGCTTAAAGAGGAATGTGTTGGAGGACTCCGGTTATTAATGACACTTCCAGAACAAATCCCAGGACGCTTCCTAGAGATAGGGATGTGTGATGTTGCGTATGCCTCAGTAGCCTATTTGGAAAACTGTCATTAGCATCACTGAACTCTCCATTTCTTTTCCCCTATCTCCAAACGGTTCTCGTGCTGCTGTGATTTTTCAGACATGGCACTTCAAGCTCCACATTGACACAGAAAAATGCCACATGAGGTACAGGGTGCACTATACAACTGGGGAATAGTTAAGAAGGCTGTTTGATTTAGCAGCATCTTGCCTCTGTCTGAAATGTCGCCATTCCAACTGCTTGCATTGCTAGAAGAGTCTAAAAATTAAACTCCAAGAATGATCAGATTCTGGGTTAATGTGGCAAAACTGGACGAAGTAGGATGTGGTAATGTAATGAACCTCACTAAACATGGTCTTTTCACTGGTTCAAGTTTCCAGCTAATAGAAACAAACAAAAAAGAATTTTCTCTCCTATTGATATAAATTAGACAAGAATGATCAAGCCTGTATACCTTTACTTAGACTTAAAATCCAATGTGTGAATAAATAAATCTTAGCTGCTAGGGCTGAATATCAACCTGCTTACAAGTGCACAGTGGCCTTTTAAAATATCAGATTATGTATATTTTGGTATCAAAACAGGAAGCTGAATCTCAAAGACAGACTACGTATAGGAAAAAGATGGCTTCTGGGTATCGCACTAAAAACTGTAGCTCTCCACTAGCTGTAGTCATCTTCACTAGGCAGCAGATGCCAGCTAGCTGGGTTTGGGTAGAGCTCAAAAATGATCCTGAGACGTCTGAGACTCTGGGATCCACTCCTCATAGCCTAGAAGTATCTTCAGCTCGTGGCCAGTACTGAAACCTCATTAGGCACCAAAGGTGAGACAGGTTCCCCTTGCAAGTTATTTAATGAGAGCTTAAATGAATATGTTACTTGTAGGAGTGCCAGGAAAGTTATGGAGATATAAACAACAGTAGCTACTGAAAAAACACGACTTTCCTGGGAGTGTTTGAGATTTGCTTTTAAAGCTGATCAAAGTGTTAACATCAGAAACTTGTAAAAATTAAAAATGCAGTGCTGATGCTTTTCACAAATCCATAGAATTTCACTGTGCCATAAAATATACTCTTGCAAAAAAGTTTATAATAATTTGTTTCCTCATTTTTAAATGCAAATGTTGGATTTTCCAGTTGAAAATAACTTTTAGCATTCATTTGAAATCCTTCAAAATATTTGAATTTACTGAAATTCAAAAGTAAATCTGTACAGCATTTTGTTGACAAGAAATACATATTTCAACTTCAAATCTTGCTTCTTGCTTTGTGTGGTGATTGAAACAGTGTTTTCTTCAAGCAATTGCTTCCAGTTTTTGACAATTAAACAACCCAAAAAGTCATTATTTGCTTAGTCTTAATAGTTGATTGCCCTTAGAAAAGAGTAAATTTTGTAGTGTGTATTCCTTCACATGCAAGCTTGTCATACTTTTCCTCTCTAGAGATTTTACATGCTCCAAAAACTAGGTCACATCAAGCAGAGATCCCCTCATCTTCCAGCAGTTACTCCATGGTGCTACCAAACTTTGATTCAAGTTTTATACAAGTATGTAGAAACTGATGCCTTCTTTAAGCTGCATACCCCTATGAAAATGCTTCAATGCGAGAAGAAGGGAAAAGCAGATAACAGATATTATTTCCTCAGCGCAGTTTTAGTACCAGCTTAGTCAAGTTGCTCGTATCAGAGTAAAAAAAATCACATGTACTCACTCACTGAAGTTAGTACTCAACAACTACTTCCTGTTGCCTTTTTTTGGCCATAATCTTGCTGAGATTTCATTGACTGAAAATGTCCTACATTACTTAAATGAGCTGTTTTCACCTCCTTCCTGCTTCACATATGTCTAACATTTTCACTACGAGTGTAGCTCTTCAGGAGCAAGGACAGCCTTTTAGCTTTGTGTTGATTAATTTTCTAACTCAGAAATAGCAAATGGCTTCTAGATTCTCCCATGATACCACAAAAAAGTATCAATTCACAGTAAATAATTTCACCTAAGAATGTTAAATTAATAACCTGACATATATTAAAGAAGATATATTTCAAGCCTTAAGTTTTGTTATTTGTTTTATTAAAATTCTTGGTATAGCTTTAAAGCACACTTCAAGTAGCAATCTGTCTCTCCGCTAATATGAAGACTATCTTCCCCAAAAGTTGCATCAAGCTAACCACCTCAGATTGCTCCTGTAAGATATATACTGTCCTTTACATAATTATAGTCATAATAGATAGCTCATGGTACAGTGTTTTTGGTCCTACCTCTCTCTCTCTCTCTCTCTCCCTTTTCCAGCTAATCTCCTGCTCTATGCATTGCCCTTACAGTATCACTGCTGTTAATGATAGGGAACTGACCTGCACGTTGCTGAAACGCTCAGCTGACATTTCAGTGAGATACCATTCTGAATGCTTAAAGCACACAGGTTACAACTAGAAGAAAATGAAAGAGTTTAATTTTGATAAAGCTTTAAATGAATCTATACATACCCTGGAGTAAACTGAGCAAAACACATAAAGCAAAACCATTTCAGTGTAACTTGGAAAAGACAGGGAAGTTGAAAATAAAGATCCCAGTTTATGCAGATATCCCAACAAGTGAAAGAGTGGGAACTGTATCAGTAATATGCAGAAAAAGAATCCATAAAAAAAATTATGGAGAATCAGTGAAGATTAGCGTTCCAATATATTTAGGAGAATTGGTACATTTCAATTATATAGGTGCCTCTATCTATCAAGACATGCATTTTTTTAAGTCCCAAGATTTCAGAAACGATACCTGAATGTCCATGCACAGTACCACCAAGCAAGAAATACTGCAATATGGCTAATCTAGTAGGGTTTATATCTTGGCGGTCTGCTTTCGTCTTGTCTGTAGCAGTTTGGCCAGCGGCAACTGCACCAGTTACGGTGGTGTCACATCTAACAACAGTTGGGTTGCAAAGCGTGGTGTTACGCTCGGCAGCTTGCCTGCACAGCATTTGTCAGCCCTCACCAGCATCGAGTGGGGCTGCCCACACAGACACCGACTGCTACTCCTTTCTACCAGCACCTACACCGACAAGCAGCTAGATTGCACTATGGGAGTGTAGGCAGCACGTGTTTATTTCTGCCTCTCAGCTACGGGTATAGAATGAGAGCTAACGTATAGCATGCGGGGAAGACTTCAGAAGCAATACCCATGTGCCGCAGCTTTCCTGTCTTCTTCCTGAAGATCTGGTAGCTCTGATTTATATACGCAACTTTCATAGTTAACCACTAAGTAGAGCACAAGTGGACCTTAATATGCCTGTTTTTAAACTATCTCTAAAAGTATTCTTATGGCACATGGTCACAGAGTTCCCTTCTTTCCCCTAAAAGATCTTACTGTTAAAAGTGATACTTCTGTGCCATTCCTCCCAGAAAAAGAGCCATTTCAATATTTTTGTGATAAACCACAAAGTTGAGGTAAAAGGAAAAAAAAAGGAAACTTTAATTTAAAATAAACTCTAAAAAGTCTTTTAGACAAGCAGAGAGTCACTACATAATTTTTCAAATATTCCAGGATCCTTTTCATGACATACTATTTTAAGTTTGCTTTTAATTTCCCAGTTGTTTGGACACACAGGCAGAAGAATTAAGAGAAGAAGGGCACCAAAAAGACAACAATGCCTGTGTATTACAGTCAAGAGATTAATCTAAAAAATAGTATTTCTGCATTTAATGAGGGTTGTTCTCAAGAAATGAGAAATGATGAGGCTACAGTTCCTATTATCCAGGGTGCTGACACTATGTATGAATACCCTTGGTTTGTAGCTTGGGTCCCTATTTTTGATTCTTACAGCATGGTTTTGTCCTTGCTGAGTGTCAGGTGAGCACCTACGATCAGAGTAAGAATCACGTATGAGTAACAGAGCCTTTGACGGCTCATTGTCAGAAGACCGGTGTCTTTCATCAGCGTTACAGACTTGAGACTGAGTCCTTCATTAATCCTATTCTTGTTCATATGGATATGAAACATCTTTAATCGCAGGATTTTTAATATTTGTAAATCAGTAATTTTACTTATGGGTTAGTATTTTAAGGCTTGGACACCAAGTTCAGAAAACACTTTCCATCGTAAAATATTAAAAATATACACTATTCAGAGCTTCAGCGAAGGTTAAATGTCACTTGAATTCAACAGGACAGCATTTTTTTCAACCAGTGTAAGATAATAACTGACCATCATAGTGCTTACTTGCCTCAATATTTTTAATGATTTTCCCCACAAAATACTACAGAAAAAAACAGAGGATGGCTTTTATAAAAGAGACAAATAAAGCACAAAGAGACCTTCAAGAGTGTTTTAGATGTTTCACTCCTTTATTCCATTCCTTGGGGTGGAATTTATCTGAACAAATGTTTAAGTAAGTCCAGAGTATAGGCATCTATATCTGACCTAAACACCCTCTCTAATCAATACAGAGAAATAAGCAGTTCAGGGAGAGATTTTTCCTGACCTGTTTGAGGTGTAAACTTTAGACCAGCATGACTTGCACCTATCATTCCCTATCGACTACCGAGGGAACCTACAGGAGTACCCTACACCGTGGATGTCTAATAGTCAGTAAGGCAAACTCTGCTTTCTGTTTAACAGGAAAAAAGCTGGATCCCTACCCTCTGAAAGCCTGTTTGGATTTGGCTATACCTGGGCAACATGCTTTCTAACGAGATTCATTTGAGAGTGGGTCATGTCCGCCTGTTCCAGCACAGAGGAGCAGCTTGTCCTTTGCTTTGCAGCTTCGTAAACCTGATGCAGCTGGTTAGATGATTACATGCTCCACTGACCAGCTGCACTTAGCAAATGAAGCTGCGGAAGAGCAGAGCGAACAAGCCATCCAAATGCACGAAGTACATTCCCAGTTGCAGGGAGCATGCAGAAGACACCAGTTCCCACAGGAGTGCCTTTCGGTACGGGACTTGACCAGGTCACAGGAATTTGCACCCCTGGCTGGAAACTGTTCTTACTACTGGTCCAATCCTTCCTTTCCAAGTTTGTAGGCTTGCCACCTCTCCTCTTTTGGTTAATTTTTTAAAAATAATTTATTTTGATCTAATGTAATTTACAAACAAATTTTGACATATTATGTGAAACAATGATAAACATAATCGCAGTGCAAATCTTACAGGATTAGACCTTGAAATCATTTGTACGTAACAGAGATTCCTTTTAGGCTATTATCAATTCTGATAGGATTTGGATCACGTATAGAATATTTTATTCTCTAATAAATGTTTCCTGTCAAATATAAGCTAAGGGATCTTTTTTCAAGCAACTCTGTAAAGTTTAGAAACTTGCACCAGATGTCCAACAAAGGCTTGCAAGCACTTACATACTACAAGCCAGCAGATGTTACCTTTTTTTAAGGCTTCTAACTGCTCCAAGGCCTGTATTTTGGCAAGTGCAGAAGTTATGTAGTGTGTTAAAAGAGTAGATGAATTATACAGAAACTATGGCCCTGCTAGCGCTGTTACAGCTGAACAGTTGCAGAGTTTTAAAAATCCACCTGTCTTGCAATGGATTTTGCATTTGATGGGAAACACATTGCAAAGCGACACTGAAATCTTGTAACACAAAGAAAGAAAACAAAACAAAACACCTCCACCTTGCCCAGAATGAAAACCCAAAATACTTGGTATCACGGTGGAGTCTATGTTCTGTCGCAGACATGGCAGCACTAGAATAATACGAGTACTTGCATAAGGTACACAGATTACGCTACATCTCTTTGACTTTCCTGCACTCCTCAGAAGCCTCCTGCCTCCCAAACAGCTCTGTGGAAAAGGCAGACCTTTTTTATTCCCTGCTTCCAAAAAACAACGAAACAGAACAAAAATCTTCATGTGAAAACTGTTCCCTTTCACATTCCAAGTAAGCAAAGCATGAAAAAAAAATGCTGCTGAAAGCCCATCCTTCACCCGCCCACCATGACAGCACCAGTGTGCAAATGGGCTCCAGTGCTGCTGCTCTCCCACTCCTCTGCAGAAGTCCACAGAGGTCAGTGCAGCTCCAGGCACGAGCTGTGGGCTCAAGCTGGGCTGGCAGGCTGGGCAGCAAGGGTGGGAGGACAGGGAAGCAGAAGAGTGCATTGGCCATGCAACTGAACCTCAGTGTATTCCGTCTTCCAGCATCTCCTTTATTTTACTTTCCACTCTTTTTTTGCCACGTTTAATGAGTTAGTTATACCTGGCTACAAGAGTTCATCTCATTGGAGAGTTCTTACTTTGTTGGAGAGCAGCTTGACAAAACACATTTTTGTCAGCTCTAATATCAAGGAAAGATTCAAAACCACTATTTTCCTCCAAGTTTTTTCACAAATTGTGCAAGCAAAGAAAAGGGAATGCAGGGTGTCTAGGACGCTAGACATTCTTGCAGGTATCGTTTTGGGGGATTATCTTTGAAACTCTTTCCTGCCCTGTAATTTACACTGCTACTGCTGGTAACGACTATAAGAAATCTAAGCAGCACTAATGGGTATGGATCACTGTTCTCCTAGACTGTAAAGAAAAGGAGCATGGGGAATGATGACCCTGTAAGATAGATCAATGCAGCTGCAGATTGGATCTTGCGCTATACAGGTTATTTTCCTTAAATGGCATCATGCCTCACACATTCTGCTGAAGGCTATCCATATCCATTCAAGTTCACGACAGCTATTCTTAGACATTCTTTCATTTTTAACACCATTACCAAGACTACTACTGTACATTTTTAATGAGAATGAAGAGACAGTGTCTCTTCTATCAGGCTCAGATCTATTTAGCTTAAATTAAAATTATTTGCTATAATTTTCCTATAGTTATTCAAAGGATTAGTGAGAAAACGTCACTGAACAGCTACTTGTTTCCTCATTAACACTCATGACAAAACCTTCTGGTAGGGCTGGTTTCAGCTGCTGATGGAGCAATACTTGAAAAGAAATTGGCTTGTCTGTGAAACAGCTGCTTAGCAATGCCACTATGCAAGGGAATCGGCGATAATAAGATGATACTATTACAGCTACACTGGGAGCATAATATATTTTAAGCTGCTTTGAGGTATACAGTGGGGGTCCAAGAACTAGAGCGTGATTTCTTGCCTATTGCTAGGAACAGGAAACAGCTGATCATTACCTGTCTGCTTATTTGGATTAGTCCTACCCAAAGCCTTGAGGTAAAAGAAAAATCTGTATCTGCTGGAACTCTTCACTTCCTGTGTGTTTCCTGTCTCTTGGAAGGGTTTTTTATTCCTTTTCTTAGTTTTTGGAAGGGTTTGTGAGTCCCATTGCTGAAACAGGTATTGCATTCTTTGCTGGGAACATTGAGCATCTACCGTTTCGAAGGAATTTTTCTCATTTCAAGGCTTTCTTTCTTAGGCAAGATTCTCAAGAAAAGATTCTCCGGATCCTCACGCACCCATTAGTAAAATTCCAGATACTGACTTTTCTAAATGACCATCCAGTATGGCAATGCAATGGCAAATATACAGATGTGGGCGATACAGATGTAAACATCTGCACATAAGGCTCGACCAAGAAATAACTGGCAGCTGGTATTATGTTTTGTAGTGACTTGTGCTAATTCACACTTATTGTCTAGAATATGGAAAGCAAATGAAAAATACTACCATCAGACCTTTGGCTCTGAGACATCTTTGAACCTCACATAGTATGAGGAATAAAACACTTAGGAAAAAATGAATCTAGAAGAATGGAGCAATTAAAAGTCCCAAAACAGCCCCTTAGAAATGTGGAGGATAAATGAATAAGAAACGATTAAGATTGTACAGGGCTTTAGGATGCAAAAACTGACTGCCAGTTAAATGAAAGGCATCATTTCTTCTGATCATAGCTGGTTACAAAAGGCTTAATAGTTTCTAAAATCCTCTGTTACGAATTTCCTATTTAGTTTCTCCTGTTTACAGTTATTACAGAAATTAGTTCTTGTACAGATTTGGAAAGGACTGCACTTTAGGTAAATTGAAATATAAAACTGACACAGAAATGATGTAGGAACATTGCCAGGAGGCTGAGGGAGGTGAACCTCCCTCTCAGCTCAGCACTGGTAAGGCCACATTTGGAGTGCTGGGTCCAGGTCTGGGCTCCCCAGTACAAGAGAGATATGGACATAAAGGTGCGAGTCGAGCAAAAGGCAGTAAGATGATGAAAGGACTGGACCATCTCTCATATAAGCAGAGGCTGAGAGAGCTGGGGCTGTTCAGCCTGAAGAAGAGAAGGCTCAGGGGCCATCTCATCAATGCGCATAAATGTCTAGTGGGGAAAGTAAAGACGTAGCCAGGTTCTTCACAATAGAGTCCAGTGACAGGACAAGAAATAGTGGGCACAAATTAAAAAAAACAGGAAATTCCATCTAAACACAAGAAAACACCTTTTGGCTGTGAGGATGGTCAAACACTGGCACAAGTTGCCCAAAGAGTTTGTGGAGTCTCCATTCATGGAGGTGTTCAAAAAGTGGCTGCACACAGTCCTGGGTGACCCATGGTAGCTGACCCTGCAGGGGGGGATTGACTATACCATCTCCAGAGGTGCTTTCACACCTTAGCCATGCTCTGGTTCTGTGATTCTGTGTAATAATGTGTGTGTCACCAGAGGCTAAAGAGACAATGTTTAAATTACAGCAGATTGAGTTTCCTTGAAGATTAGATCATTAATAGGAATCTGGGGCAAAATCCTGAAAGGGAAAACAGACTTCAAATTACCTTTCAAAATGGAAATCACAAAATTATTCCATCTATGCTTAAGTGTATGGTTGTGGGACAGAAAGCAAATAAGAGAAGAAAGATAAGGCATATGAAGGTCAGATCATAATTTTAACAAGGAGTTCACATGCCCCTAGAAAGTCTTATGTTGCAAAGATTAGCATTACCCTAAGACATACCTGGTACAGCAGAAAAAAAAATGCAAAAATCTATAAGATCTTCCATGTCCCTTTCAAGAGTTCATGAAATTACATAAATGTCTGCACGAACAAAGAGGCTGGCAGCAACACTAGTTTAAATTAACTCCTCATGGGAGCAATGGTACTGTACTCTCTATGTCAACATTACTTAAATGTTCATATATTCTGTTATTGCTTAGATATGCTGCTCTTGATAAACACAGGTGCTGTACACAACTTCCATAAAATCATCACAATTGGCTGTATTTGTTTTGTGGGTTGTAGTGGACTAGCATCAAATGGCAGAATGATGTATCAGAACTCCCTTCTGCAATCAAACTACCAAATTAAAACAAAAAAAGATGATTCTTGAAGAGTTATAACTTTGATATTATCTAACAATCCAAGATTTGCTTTATACTGAAAACCATCATCTTATTTTAAACTGCAACAAATCTAGCTGGTTTTATACTGAAAGACAGCCTATAAAGCAAATATATTTTTCCATTGATTTATTTGCCCTTCTAGAAAAACTAAGGCGTTTTTCCATGTAAGTGAACAACTTTTGAATAGTTTTAGAATAGCATTAAAATACTGAAAGTATACACAAAGTTCAAATGCTCTTTGATAGGACTTCACATTGCAAATTCCCTTTAAAACATCAATGATAAACCAGAAGAAACCACTTAGTCATTTAATCCAACTTCCTGTGGAGCAGATCCATAAGAATCCCAGAATGCATTATTTACAACAGGTCAGTAACTTTCAGCTCTATACCTTACCGTTAGTATGAAGACACAGAATTTCAGGTTACTGAAAAAGCCATAATGTGCTTAAGTTCTTTGCAATATAAAAAGGCCTCAAGTTGCCAAAGAATTAGTAAGGTGCCATCTGAGCTCCGTGGTCAATGAGCCCAGCACTTTCAGTAAACTGCACTGCTCACTGAACACCAGTGACCATCCTGGATTCCTTGGATGGTTTGAAATGTCTGTTCTGCTTGTATACTCACCCTGTATTACCGCACACAACTTCTGGATTTCGTTTTAGGTCCTTTGAAGCCAGTAAAATTTTGAAAATCCGCTACACAAAAGGTTCCACCTTCACATGAAAAGGGGAAGCCATCTCAATGCAGAGCACTGCAGTCCTCCACACCGCAGTCCTTCCAAGGACTAAGGACACTTTCTAAATTATATTAGCATCTGATCTGCTGCTAGGGACTTCTCTCCAGCTCATCCTCATGTTACGCATTTCCCATTCCCTCCTTTTATAATTCATCTTCCCTTCTGTGTCATATTGAAAGAATCAATATCAGAAAAAACCCAAAACTTTAATTGGATAAAGAGAATGATACAGAATTACCCGAAGGAGTTAGAGACATCTTCACTTTTCTCCGAATGTGAACTCGGAGTTTTGAAGTAAGCTTCCAATTTCAGGGATAACCTTTCCAGCATTCTCCTACATGGGTGCATAAGCCCAGGTACCTGGGGTTAGCCAGCTTTACTGCAACTGTTTGTGGACTTTCTACCTACATGCAAAGATGCAGCTCTGCAATCCTCTTTGCAATGCTGATTTACACCTCTTAACGCCAGACCCTTTCCATCTTACACATACGCAGAAAAGCTCAGGGGGACGCTTTCAACACAAATACGGATTTCATATTTAGATAAAGCCATGATTGAATAATCTGAAGCTCTTTTACTCTTTGCTAATCTGCAGTTTATGAGAAAAGCTCAGTACAGTGTGACTTGTAAATACAGACACAAGCCTAAAAACTGCTTAATGTTCATTATTAAAGACAAGCATTTAATAAATTGTGACAATGAATGCTTGATCTTACAAAGATCTTACAAAGGCTGAGAACCAGAAGAGATTGGAGTACTGATTCAAAACAAACAAAAATCCCAAACTGTGCTTGTCATTTCTTTCTAGGTATAAAAGATGTGTTCAATACAGCTTAAGAGGTTTGCATGACAATCTCTCTCAAATGCAAGTGAGGCCTTAGTGTTTGGAAGCCAGAAGCCCTCTAAGAGACTCTGTACATCACAAGAAAATCATGCAGGAAAAAACTACAGCCTTAAGGCTACAAAAAGGCAGACTACAAAAAACGTGCTTTGCAATAACAAAAATCACGGGAGATCCACAGTTCATCTTGCAACAGTGAACATAATTGCAAACCTAAATTTTGCATTTGAAACTAGGAGACAAAAATTATAAACCTCTCTATGCATATCTAATCTCTTTTTTCAACATTAGCCAAGCCTGCAGGCGCTTAACAGTCCGATTCTTGATGTCATTGTAATTAAAGGCAATACTCACAAGGCTGATAAGCATTCCAGCTGTAAGTTAACCCTTACCTTAGCCAAACTGACAACTGCAAATGTAAGATCTAATTGTAAAGCAAAGAACATTGGAATTTATGGATAACTGACATAACCTTGAAAATAAGTAAATTATATCCAGCCTACCGTCAAACTTCTTGTGCCGGGACACAAAAGTTGTGCGTACAAAGTGACTTGCCTCCTCCACTAAGTTTTCAAACTCCAATTTGCTCTGTTGGCTTAACTTGTCCTCCATTTCTGAGGTGCAACACGTGTATTCCTGAGGGCAGATTCTCAAATGTTCCCCTGGAATCACAAGAAAAAACGAATTAGAAATATCTGAATACAGATTGAAATGTGTCAGAACCAAATATACATGATGTCTCTTCAGTTAAGGAAGGTGGGCTACCCAAAGAGCTCTTTAAGGCTTGACTACTTGATTGGGAACACTTTGAATCTGTATCAACAAGTTTGCCATAGTTGGGCATTCCTCACACAGGAGGGGAGACACACTTTGCAGAGTTGTTTTGATACTTCAAAAGGTAGAACTGTCTCACACCCAAAGTGATTCCTCATGCTGAAGAAGCCTTCCTCATAAACAGACATCTACTTAAAATTCAAAGACAATTGCTTGCTTTCTGTTTGTATTCAAAATGCCTGGAGAAATACCTAGTGAGATGACCTGTTACAAGTTATCAGAGCTGTCTTGCTGTCAAAACCTGAAAAACACAAATTATGCATTTCTGTAGATAGGTCCCACTTGCCCAAATGCACCAAAACATTCTCCCCTTCTACTCTTCCTTCCCTTCTGCTTGAGTAAGTGTATTTTAATGACTGTGTTTGGGTGCCCAATGTTTTCTTGGGCAGCATTTCTTGTCAGACTGAGCAAGTGCTCTGCTGAATAGGAGAAAGCAATGAAGAGTTTAATTAATGCTTATGTTATACGGAAATGCAATGTAAAAGGTAATGAAAGCCTCTTATTTAATTCAATAGATTTATCTCCTGAAGCACTATGCCAGTTCTTCTGACAATATTGCTTTCTTCGGTACAATTTGCAAGTGGAAACCAATTCTTTAGCTCATGAAATTAAAATAGTCTGTTATTACATGAAATGTGAATTTCCAATTGACACTGTACTATGAGTGTCAGAAACATTTAGCTCAGTTTGTACAGAGGCAGGAAATTCTACCATTCCCTCTTGAGAAATAAAAAGAATGATCTGCCTCTATGATTAAAGTTACTTGTAAGGCAATGAAAACATTTAGCTTTCTGTACACCGAATCCTGATTAAAAATCCCTCTGCAAATCTCTTAAAGGTGCAAATAAAATGATATACAAAGCCCAAGGGTTAAATAAATACCGGGGACCTGATTCTCATTTATATTGAGGCTCCATTCTACCACTGCTGAGCCATAAAGAAGATTTAAATGCAATTTATACCTACTTTAAGGCTACTTTTCACCATTCTTATTATGTAGTGAGGAGGATCAGGCCCTAAGGTTTATGCTTCCCAGGGGTATAATACATTTAGCTGCTGCATCGTTTTGAAAACAGCATCAAAAAGAGGTTTGCACATGCTTAGAATAAACATTTTCTTCACTTTGCCCTCACCTTATTCTAATTTTTGTTTCAGTTTTTAAATGAAGTCTTTTAGTTTGAAATTTAGTCATTCCTCAATCCTGACCCATCACCTTCATCTTATTTTGTTTTTTCTGCAAGACTTCATAATATACAAACTCTAATGCCATGAGATTTCTTTTAGCAGTCTCAAGACTTTCTAAAAGCTCACAGCTATACATCTGCAGAAAGCATCATTTCATTATCATCAGTTACTGTTGAGCAGTACTGCCTACAAGTCCCAGCCATGTCCAAAAGCACCATGATATAAAACACTGTATAAATCTGGAAAAAGAGATACCCCATGACCATCAAAATATTGTAAGTATTGTTTCCCATGTCTACTACACCCTCCCAACACAATAAATTAATTCCTCTCCATTCTCAAAATTGCACATCTGAGCCATAAACAACGCATACAGGGACTGGTGAGCCAGCTGCTGTCAAACATAAATGATAGTGGCAGAATAACGGTTGCCTTACCCTCTACATCGCTGTCACATTAAACTGAAACTATTAAACAGGTAACGTGTGACTGCGGAGGTACCATCATAAAACACAATAAGAATTATTTTAGTAACAGTAATGTTCTGAGATGTTATTAGATGTCAGAAAGACAAGGAAAGCTGAAATATTGTGTCATTAGAAGCAATGCTGTGTGTTTGATTAAATAAAAAGAAAAAATCCCATCCATAACGTCTGTAAACCCCCTTCCTCAATAAACTCAGGGGGGTTAGCTCGTTGGAAAGAACTGAGTAGACCTACTGTCCCAGTTACAGCCACAGTGGTAGTTTATGCTTTCTCTAATGATAATGTCCCCTAGTGCTGTTGCAGTCAAGAATTTTTATAAAATTCAGTTTTCTTTCCTCTGTTCATGCCAAGTTTTTTTTTTTTTTTATCTTCTGTCTGGCTCTGGTTTTCATCATTGCCAGACTATCAACTGGACTCATCAAGGCACTGTGCTTAGTGAGTAACAGCTATGGGTATAGATTTGTAAGACATTATGTTATGCTGAGTATTATGACAAAATAAGCCATATTGAACTCAGTATAGCAGTCATTTTTGTAGCAATATTAATTTTTCTCTCACTTATTTATTTACGGTCTTACTTTCTCTTTGCTACAGAAACAACCTCCCACCTTGGCTGCTATAAACTCATTCAGATTCCTACTGCACTTATTTTGTATACATGTATTTTCATTGAGTTTCTTCTTTTTAATTCATTCATGAGGCTCTTGACTGCTGAAATATGAAACTTACATTTATCAGAAATGCTCACAACTTCTACACTATCTTATTGCTTTCCTCTCCTAATGATGTATCTTCCTAAATCATCTGTAGTAACCACGTACCTTCATCACAAAAAATTTCCTAAACTATATTCAGCTTTTTTAAAACAACATTTCTAGGTTTTCTCTCATCCCCTGCCATATACTCCCTGCATTTTGGTAGAAAGAAATAATAGCGTAAATATTGTGCTATTCTTCATATCCTTCTCCAAGATTTTTTTCCTCCTCCTCTTTCCTCCACTAGAGGCTCAGGTCAGATTATCGATAAAGCAAAAGCATTTTCCATTGCTCCATTCCAATGGAATGTTTGTAGGCTTAGGAGGTTCAAGTATAGTTTGCAAAGATGAAGTCTTTAGAAATTGTGGCTCATAAGCCCTAGCATGTTTGTACTGATCACGAGTGGCTGCAGTCTCCAAAGGCTCACAACTTGGACAAAAACTTGGGCCCTTTCCTGGGAATGGTGAATGGAAACTCTCTGACAAATGGTCATTTCTGTATGCTTAATCTTAATTTCCTTTTTAAAAGCAGCAATTACCATTTTGTGTTTGTTCTTATTAAACCTCCAACTCATGTTAGAATTACCAGGTCATTAGTTCATTCCTTGAACAAATAAAGGAGACATGATTTCCTCAAAACAAAAGTAGGATTTGCTTGTTTGTTTTTTGTTTGTTTGTTTGTTTGTTTTTTAATTGAGGGATGTGTGCTTTATTTTGTATTTTTTTTTTGCTTTTTTTGTGCAAATCTGTGATAGAGTGCTTGGATTGGAAATAACTCTGCAGGCTATATTTGACTGGGCTTCCTCGATATCCCTGAACAGTATCGTTTACCATTTGCATTTTGTAATATATTGTTCTGTTACTCTAAAAGGACTTTAATCACCGATTTGTGTATTTACACACCTTAAGTATTTTGCAGGCTGAAAATGTGCTCACAGCTAATGTACCAATTCTTGCCCTAGGAAACTCCATATGGACTACGTTCTTTTGCTAATTTTAGCAAAGATTTTTATGGCACAGGTAGCAATGGATATAACTGACTAGTTTTTCCTTGATGTAAATGGTGTCTCCCCAGACAAGTTTGACAGAATGTAGTTACGCTGCACCAGCATTTTGCCAGACTAAATAGGTATTAACTCAGCAGTTTCCAGCAACCTACCGCAACTCTTCTAACCACCATTTCCAGCTGAAGATGCTGACCTACATCTCTCTCCTCACGTGGCTTATGTTATATAAATCAAATCAATTGCCTACTACAAATTCAGCTACCAGTATTCAATTTCAGTTTTATTACAGCTGTAATCTCACACCTGCCTTCACATGATCCAAACTGGCAAGTTTTGCAGTTAAATTTGGCAATCCTGCTAGCATGTTGCTTTCAAGTGTGATAAAACAACTTATAAAGCACTTGTTTTATATTCAGATATATTGCAGTTTGGTGTCCCCATAACATGCTACAAACCTCACAAGATTCTTTAAAAAATTGCAACTTACAACTTTCAAACTGACTAAATGCTTCTACTGTGTATCAAGATGCCCAATCTGAAGGAGCAGTAAACCCTATGGAATATGATATTGCCCTCAACAATTTCACTGCCAGATTTCCTGAACGCCTGATGCAAGCACTGGTTACATTATTAGAACTGGAAGCATGATCACATAAAATATTTTACATCAGCCAGAATTTTTTATCATTCATGTTGCAAGCTTAACAATTTCAGAAACAATTCTTTCTGAGGCAGCCAATATTTTATAGTTTTTATCCTAATCATAAATGAAAAAAACATACTGTCCTGTTGACAGAATGGTAGGACTACTTGTATGACTGGTGAGAATAGAAACCTACAGTCACCACACTGCTTCATAAATCCAGCAATGAATAAATGTTAATAAATAAAAGGGGCAAATTCAAGGTGTGCTTTCAAACTTGGTCACCCTGTATGCATCGACAGAGCCTAAAGGAAGAGAAGATAGCTCTGCATCCTTCATCCTGCAGATTAGATTAATGTGATTGGGCTTTGTCATTAACCATGTTCTTTACAATTAGAAATGCCCGCTTCAGACCTGCTCATATTCAGCCATTTGTGGAGAAGGCAGCGTAATTTAATAACAGGATGAAGATCAATACAGACAAATGCAAAGTCCTGCACCTGGGACGGAACGACCAAAGAGCCGAGTACAGGCTAGGATCTGCGTGGCTGGAGAGCAGCCTTGCTGAAAAGGACCTGGGCTCCTGGTGGACAATAAGCTGAACATGAGTCAGCAGTGCACCTCAGCAGCGGCAAAGGCAAATCAGATACTGGGCTGCATCCACAGGGGCATTACTAGCAGAGATAGAGACATGATCATCCCACTTTACTCAGTGCTTGTTAGGCTGCCTCTGGAGTACTGTGTCCCATTCTGTTCCTCACAATTCAAGGAAGATGCAGACAGACTGGAGAGGATCCAAAGGAGGGCCATGAAGATGATCAAAAGGGCTGGAGAACCGGCCCTGTGAGGAAAGACTGAAGGAGTTAGGTCTGTTCTCCCTAAAGAAGAGAACGCTCGGGGGGGGGGCACCTCATCACAGTATTCTAGTACTTAAAGAGCAGCTACAAAGAGGACAGAGGTGCTCTCTTCACAAGGAGCCACATGGAGAAGACAAGGGACAACAGGTAGAAGTTGCACCAGGAGAGGTTTCATCTCAACAAAAGAAAGAAATTTTTTTACAGTGAGAACAATCATTCACTGGAACAACCTCCCCAGGGACATGGTGGAGTCCCCATTACTGGAGGTTTTCAACATGGTGATACTTAATCCCATCTAGGCTCTCTCTCCCACAATGCCTTGGACCAGATGATCTGTTGGGGTCCCTTCCAACCTGCGCTGTTCTACGGTTCTGTGATTAGGCACTTTTAGAGCTTCCTACCTCTCAGAATTTTAAAGGACTGGATCAGCTGGAGTTTTGTTTCAAAATTAAGATTTTTCACCTCATTTTTTGTATTTTTTAAAAATCAGCTTTAACCCTTGCCCATGGTTTTGAGATTTGGATCTTTTTCTGTATTGGTGAGGATATTTCTGAACACCTGCTTTTTGAAGTTTCCAATTTAAGTGTTCTACTGGTGAAATCAAGAGCATGGGAGAGCTCTGCATCATCACATTATTACTTTTCTATTCTAGAAGACTGTTCTCCTCCAATACACTTACACCCTTCTGTCACTCATATATGCAAAGAGAAAACAGTGCTGTAGAAGCATTTGACTCACAATCATCTTTAACTTCAAAAAAAACCTTGTTATGGTTTAACCCCAACCAGCAGCTAAGACCATGCAGCTGCTCGCTCACCACCCCCTTTAGCCCCAAGAAGGGTAGGGAAAAGAGGGAGAAAAGGAGGGGAAAGGAAAAAAAAACTCAACCACCTCATGGGTTGAGATAAAGACAGTTTAATAGAACAATATCAGGAAAGGAAAATAACAATAATAATAATAATGACACAAGTCACACTCACCACCCAGTGAATTGGCACTGTTCCAAGCAGTGACCACGAGCACCCACCCCCTGGCCAACCCCCATTTATATACTGACCATGTGTCCCGGTTTGAGGTAAAACAGGACCAATTTTGTTCAGTAACTTTACTTCTTAGCTAGGCCTCTACCGCTGGCTGCGGCATGGCTGGTGCCAGCGGAGGCGTGGCTTTGGCTGGGACAGGCGGTGGTGTAACCTGTGCACTACAGTGTGTGGGGGTGGCAATTTATGGTACAGAATATTCCATTGGCCATTCCATCCTTCTGTCTAGGCTTCTTCTCAGCTTCTATGAGAAGCTGAAAAAAAATCCTTGAAAACTATAAACATCGCCTGGCAACAGCTAAAACAATATGTATTACTGACATTCTTTTCATACCAAGTCTGAAACACAGCAACCACTAGAAAGAAAACTAACTCTGTCCCAGCTAAAACCAGGACAAACTGCAAACAGCAGTACCATGTTTTCTGCATTAACTTATTTAGCAGTTAAAACTAAATTAGAAACATGAATTTCATCATTTCAGCCAACACTCAAATAGTGAAAATTAAAATATCATTTTGTTGGACAAAACCTGTTTGCTAACCAAAAAGTCCTAAGGCTCCTTCTTACTTTGTAATTGTCTTCTCTGTGGGCTATAACAACCCTACAAGCAGCCTCTGTAAAATTGCACCTGACATTCAAGTCTCAGAATTGAACTTTCCTATTCCAACTCAAAGGAAACAGATTATGATTTAAATTAATTCCATTGTAATATTGGCCTGACAAGTGATGATGGGAGCAATATTTGCACAGAAAATGACAGCTGAAGGAAGGGAGGGAAAGCTGTCTGTAACATACAGATCATGTCGTCAGACACAACTCTCCTTAATTTTATTCCACGGAATATTGAACTTGAAGAACTTGCATGTCCAGTGGACTCCAATAAACCCGTGCAACTACCCCATGAAAGAAAATGGCTCATTTGTTTGCCTTGGACCCAAATCATCTTTTCTCAGATTCCTTTTGTTCCTTGAGCGCTTTGAGGTCAATTAAAAAATGAATGCCTTCCAAACAGACTGATAATTAGTTAACAGTCTCTTCATTACGGGTCCCACAGGGAACATTAATTTACAAGAAGCCCTGACCCTGTTGTCCTTGGGAAGCCCTCAGTAATAAGTTACAGAAGTGGAGGCCAAGGCAAAACTGTTCAGACTAGGACTATACAGATGCTAAAGAAAGAGCTGGAGTCCCTAGGGTCTTCCTAACTAAACTACTAGAAGCAGTACCACTACTCCAACACTCAGGTTCATTTTATTTTCCAAGCATACACAGTCAGACAATTGGTTTTTGATAGCACAGTTTGTGAGAAGAATCTTTAGTTACCTCTGGGGGGGGTGTACTACTGGTGTTGTGCTCAGTGCCTCGTGGAAAGCAAACAGTAAGGCTGTGATTCAGCACCGTATAGTTTCATCATCTCGCTGGCTACACGGCTGCAATTTTCTGATTTCAAAGCATGTTTCCACCTGGGAATGGCAGCCAACTTCTCCTCCCCCCACAAGTGATTTTTGCTGTTTATTATGTCCCCTACTCTAATAGCAGAAATATCTTATATAGCATTATAGTGAGAAGCAGAATGCAAACAGCACATCGCTTTACCATGACCATAAAACACAGCGCAAGCAGACTTTGTATTTCAACCGCTCTCAGAACAATTTTATTATTAAAATAACAGGATGAGACTGTACACATTCATGCATTTATAAAGATTTGAATCAACATTTGTCATATAACACTGAAATCCAAAGATGTGATTGCAACACATGATATACCAGAGACAGATTTACACCACTTACTTCACGTACCCACAGAAATACAATCACAATAGGACAGAGTGGAGTTAACTGCCTGAGGCTAACTAGATACGCTCTACTGCCAGAACAAGTCCTTAAGATAGTTGCACCATTACTAATATACACGCAGCAAAAGTTAAAGCTGCATGAGCTACAATCATGCCACTTGACTGCACTGTCAAATATACTTTAAAGCCATGCAGATCCCTTGCGGATCACTGTATTGTCATGTATAAAATCCACGTTTCTAAAATACTAAACTTAGCAACAACTGTTTAAAAGTCCTCTTCTCATATTCATATGGCTTCAGTCAGTCCAAGGAAACCTTTTCATGCTGCCATCAAACAGATGAATCTACCTTCCCATCTTCTGATTAACAATGGCATGCTTTCTTGCAATGCCAGTCGTAGAAACAGTTCACGACTGATACATGTTGTGTTGGTCTTACATCAAAGGCTATAATGAGTACATCAGTGGTACGATTCTGGTGCTTCTGCCATAAGTTCTTTATTGATACTCTTCAGCCTAATCTCTTTCCTAGTCGCTTAAGGAAAAGAAGGTACAAAAAGGGAGGCTACAATTTATAAAGACCTCATGGTGCTGTTATCGTACTGGCTCAAGGTCTACCCATGAAATTTCAGGGCCAGAAACTCTGGCATCTGTCCTTTCATTTCTGTTTGGAACCAACCACTGTAAAGAACAAACTGCCCCTACCAGCTCCTAAGTATCAACCTTACTGTGACACAAGTCATAATGTAAAAAGCAAAGCATTTTCTCCAAGTTTGTTTCTCTTTGACTTTATAGAGTGAAAAAAAACCCATCCTCTTTTTCCCCAGAGAAGCACGCTAAGAATACGGCCACAAGTAAAACACACAGAGAAATCACTCAGTGCAAGAGAGTCCAAAGACATGCAAAAAATAAAGTCCTGCTACACCCGTGAAGGAGTTCCACAGTCTGTGAGCCAAGTTTGGTGCAAGTTTGTGTGTCCTTGGCTCAGTTTTACAAATCCAGTTGCTGTTACAGTGTGAGAAAGTCCATGCTAAAGCCAAGCAAAAAAGTGGAAGCAAAACCACTGACAAGATTGTGGGAGTTAAAGGATTCAAGAGAAAAACTATTGACAGAGGAAAGTATAAAAGCCTGTGAAAAAAAGTGAAAAACTGGATGCTGGCAACCCAGCATTTAGGAAGACTCCCAACCTGACTGATGACTGCATGGCCACCAGAGAATTATCAGGTGTCTTATCGTTGATGGCAATCATACTATTTCTTAGCCTCTTAGCTCGTTAGTCCTACTTATCTATCATGTGTAGTAACCAGAAAATGATTGCTTTGTACTCTTGAACATATCCTGCAGTTGTGCATATTCTGCAGTGACTCAAAGAGAGTTGAATCCCAGGGGTTAGGGGAAAAACTTCCCCAGGTGCTCCTGCTGATGGGTCAGGTGGGAGAAGATACCACAGAAGGGAGTTGCCTTTTTTCTGCCAGTTGCTCATTGCCAGTGGCATCTCCTTCAGGTGAGAGGATCACAGAACTACAGAAATGAGCATTTAGTTCTTTCCTAAAGGTGCAAAAGGGAATGTTCTGTGACTTCCCAAAGTAAATCTTATGCAGTTAAGGAACTCAGACCTTTTTCTGCCCACTCCTACCAAAATTCACGCTGCTGAAATGACCCTCCTTCAGTGATAGAGGATACCAGCTGACACAGGAGGAAGAAGTACGGGTACAAATTTCCACTGAGAATGTGCCAATGGAAAGTTCTTTTATGCAAGATTTTTTCTATTTACTTTCTTTGACTATTTTCAGACTGTTTTGATTCACTTATATGCCAAATACAGCTTCAATGAACTGAAAAAAACCCCATGCATTGAAGTATGAATAAAAATATTCTGAATTGCAAGGCTCCTAATTAACAATATGAATCTAAAGCTTCTCTATGGATATTGTCAGCTATAGCATGAGACTAGACATTCTATTATTAACAGCTTCGATAGGCAAACTTGTGATGAATAAGCAGGAAATCCTGAAACATTTTCAATAAATGATATTTCCCTAGGAATCTCAGGATTCAGTAATGCAGACTGATGTTCTTGAAATCCTTTGTTCATTGCTGCTATCAGATTCTCAGTTTTAATAACCAGCTGACAGATCTCCTAGAGCCTAGGCTAGTGTGTCCAGGTGCTCCCATCTTTCAGGCAAACTGGACTCACAGGCATCCTTCTGAAGAGGGAGGCAGCTGGTATGTGTGCCTAGAAGCCTGGAGGTGTTTAGACTGAAGGTAGTTCAAACAACAGTGCTGTCACACTTCAGCAGAGGTTGGGAAGTCTTGAAGGCTTTCTGAGTCTGGACTATGTGGTTTCTTTCCTGTTACAGCGCCAAGGCTTTCTCAGAGCTTGCCAGTTTTGAAAACCTTGGAGGTTTCCACGTTTTCTATGATAGGAGATAGAAATCCTCTCAGCTTCTGGTTCAGGTCAAGTTGTCAGGTTTCTGTACCCTTCTCTGTGCATCCAAAGTCTATAGCTATACCCCTAGACAAAAAGGGGCCAGCAATTGATCCATGTGGTCAGAGGAGTTCACACCCATGTTTCTTAGGGTAAATCCCCTTTCTACGCAATGAATCTGGGAGCAAAGTAGTTGAACCAGTCAAAAAGAGCCAGGGTGGGATCTTACAATTTTGGGTCCAGTGCTTGAGCTCGTTCCTTAGCCCTTTTTCAAACAAAGATTCTGACAGGCGGGATTGTTGATCTGCTTGAGGGTAGGAAGGCTCTACAGAGGGATCTGGACAGGCTGGATCAATGGGCCAAGACCAATGGTATGAGGTTCAACAAGGCCGAGTGCCAGGTCCTGCACTTGGGTCACAATAACCCCATGCAGTGCTACAGGCTTGGGGAAGAGTGGCTGGAAAGCTGCCTGGCAGAAAAGGATCTGGGAATGTTGGGTGACAGACGGCCGAATATGAGCTAGAAGTGTGCCCAGGTGGCCAAGAGGGCCAACAGCATCCTGGCCTGCATCAGGAACAGTGTGGCCAGCAGGACGAGGGAAGTGATTGTCCCACTGAACTTGGCACTGGTGAGGCCCCACCTCGAATAGTGTGTTCGGTTTTGGGCCCCTCACTACAAGAAAGACATTGAGGTGCTGGAGTGTGTCCAGAGAAGGGCAACAAACCTGGTGAGGGGTCTGGAGCACAAGTCTTCTGAGGAGCGGCTGAGGGAACTGGGGTTGTTTAGCCTGGAAAAAAGAAGGCTGAGGGGAGACCTTATTGCTCTCTACAACTACCTGGAAGGAGGTTGTAGCAGGGTGGGTGTCAGTCTCTTTTCCAAGTAACTAGCAATAGGACAAGAGGAAACGGGTTCAAGTTGCACCAAGAGAGGTTTAGGCTGGACATTAGGAAAAAATTTTTCACTGAAAGAGTTATCAAGCATTGGAACAGGCTGCCCAGGGAGGTGGTTGAGTCACCATCCCTGGAGGTATTTAAAAGACGTATAGATGTAGTGCTGTGGGACATAGTTTAGTGGTGGACTGGGCAGTGTGAAGTTAATGGTTGGACTCGATATTAAGGGTCTTTTCCAACCTAAATGATTCTACGGTTCTATGATTCTAACAATCAAGTACAATAAGGTTTTTCAGAGACCAAAGGACTCTGGATCTGGGGAGCCTGGCAGAGCAGGCAGGACATTGTCCTTGACATGAAGATGTCTCCTGGCCTGAAGGAGGACACAGGGCAGGTCTGCCTTGCACTGCTGATGCGGCAAGCTTGGGAGCGCAGGCAGTCCTGCAGTCTAACAAAACCCTGCTTACAATATCATGATTTTTCTTTAAGTCAATATTTTCTAATAGAACACTGTTTGCTCTGAAAACTTTTAGCTCACTCTAATTAACAGAAGCTATGTTTCCATAATATCAGCCAGCCACAGTAATCACTGCCAAAAGGAAAATGAAAGCTTTTTAGAGAAGAGGATAGTAGCTTAGCTGCAAAAATTGCAGATTTCCACTGTTCCCAATAGTGTTTGAGATCTGAATCTATTGTTAGTCCTACACAGTGGGGTTTTTTTGTGTGATTTTTTTTGTTGGTGGTGTTTGGTGTTTTGTTTTTTTTTTTTCTTTTATCGGATTTAGACACAAAAAAGACTGAACCAGTTTTTTAGCTCTTTTTATTAATGTACTTTTGTCAATGCCCTCTATGGCCTGTGATACTTGGCAAGGGTCAGGGTCTTCAAAATCAATAACTGAATGTAACAGAGTTTCTTGCCCTTCAAATGTTTTAATGCTAAGGGTTTGACCTTTATGATTAAAGATCAGCTTGAAAGGAAGCTATCTGTGTCTGAAGTCCTCTCTTCTGTAACTGTATTTTTGAATGGACATTTTTGACTGCAAAGATAAAAGGCTTCTGTGCACTTTTACAGAATTAATCAAACCATTTAAATACACAACAATACAGTAATAAGCTAGACAGGTTCTATCCATTCTTTAGAGAATTAGTTACCTTATTAATATGCTTTTTTGGCACATTGGTCCAGTACAATCACAGCTTTTGACTGGCTGCTTACAGCAGTGACCTCTGGTTAACTTGTGATTACGTTGCAGCCCAGACTTTCAGAAAAAAAAACCCAAAACAACAACTAACCTTTTTCTTTAGTTATTTATTGAAAGGACAGTATATTCTGGATCTGATAGGCACTGTATTTTCCTTGAAGATGCTTGATAATCCTTCTTCATTAGGGCTAAATGGGCTATTTCTGATGAAGATGACAAGGCACCCTTTAGTCCTATTTACTCTGTGCAGTTCAGCTGACCTGCTATGGACAGGTATCATCCAAAGAGAATACTTGTCTCATGGAGAAAACTCTCTGCAGATCTATAGCAGATGGAACCGGGAACAAAGTCGGCAAAAACTGTCATAGTTGTTTGTGCTTATTTTCTTTAGTACGAGGATGACTCTAAGGCATCTGTCTAAATTCAGAGCCCCTTGAAGACATTTCTCTCTTGGTTCCTTCTCTCAGAAACTACTCAGAATAAGGCATTCCCTGGCCTCTGCTGCATGGATGGAGCCATAGTAAGATGTATCACATTAATGACAGGTAGAAATTTAAAGAAATCTCCGGACATGTCTGTACAAACCTCAAAAGACTTTGCCCACTTTACACCCAAAAATGTAAAAAAACAACTGTACAACTCCCAAAAATGTGCAAGGCTGCATTGCAGATGCAGCTATAATGCTTCCAGGTCTTCTTATTATCTCTGAAGACCTAAACCTAAGGATTTCTCATTTCCTGTGGGTGTGTCTATCGCCTTCCCTGGGTGCCTCGCGTTAAACAATGTGAATTTGCCTGCTTTCCTGCCCTCCCTCCCCTCTCCTCCTGCAAAGCTGTCCTCAGAGGGAGCCCTGTGGCCCTCACTACCAAGGGGGGGGGCTGTGCAGTGTGCTGCTGTCCCTTTCCCAAAGTAGAAGTGCTTTCTGAGCTAAAGCAGTGAACATTTACACCCAGAACAGGGAATGACTATTATTACCTATAGAATCTCTGCAAAAAGCAAGAACAAATCTGAAAAATAAGAGCTAGGTCAACACGCACATAACTCCAATATGAATCATGCATATTTAGGAAAGAGTAATATTTTGGGTTTGGTTTTTTTTTCTGGATGAATTATATAGTTCTACTCTGGGCCCAACAGCAGCAGTAGTAAATATATTGCAGTACTTTCTGGTGCCGTGTTGGACTAATGCATGCCTAAAATCTTTTGCCTGGAATATTTTTCTTTTGTCACCTTGGCGAAAAACTTGAAAAGAGGAAAAAGTAGTACTAGGCAATACCCCTGAAGTTTTTCTTTAAATACAAGTTACTAATAATAGCTAAATTCTAGTAATGTTGATATTTTCAGTCAACAGTATGGACTTTTACTGTCATTAAAATTACTTTTAATAGAAAACGTCCTAATAAAACTCACATTATGCTTTTCCTTATCACTGTCTTTATTGACTATCAAAAGGAGGTCATATCTGTTTTATTTTCCTTGTATATCACAAATACGGTTATGAAAGATGACTGACAAGTTTCAGTTAAGGAATACATCTAATGAACTATACGCATGCACAACATATTAACTTGTCTTCTCCAGTCTTTCCAGAGTATCTGCCTCCTTGGCAAGGAAAGGTAATGTCTGTAATTATGAGGGCGGGGGGGAAGCAAAAGCCTAAGTAATCTGGTAAACTGTGTAAAGAACCTAAAGGAAGGTCTCCACTGACTGTCACAGGAACGGCCCTTCTATTTCCAGACTATGACTTTAAGTTACTGCACAACTGTGTCACATTTCTGCTTTGTCAGCCTGTGTAGTCTCTCTTTCCTGGCTTGACTTACGGGCAATAAGGAGATACCAGGAGATGGAATTTTGCTCTGGGGTGGTGATTTAAACAATCAGTCTGGAAATAGTGTGTACAAATGATGAACATTTGCACAATATGTAATGAAAGGCACGGCATGAAAAAATATACTTTCTTCTTGTGAAACTGTTGAAAGCCATTCTCAGAAAAATCAGAGAGAAGTTTGGCTGCTTCTGTGACAAAAAATATCAAGATTGGTCTGCTTATAGTGAGTTTATGAGATAAGGCAACAAATTATGTTCTGTAAAAGCTAAGAATTCAGTCATCAAGAAAACAAGTCACAATGGTTTATGAAAAAGACTTACACAAAATGTACACACCTGCCAGTAAATAACCTCTTCACTGAGTTAGCGCTTTTCTAAATTACAAATTAGGGATTCATGATCCTAATAAACACAATATACTACTGGTTAATAGCTCTCACAGCATTTTATGTTTTTGAAAGAGATTTATAGGTTTATAATGAGGAACATTATAGTGCAGGTGCTATTAACTTCTCTAAAAGCCATGTGTAAAAAAGGAAAAGTAGATCTTGTACATCTTCCATTAAACAGAAAATAAAAAAGCATTTTGTTAAAGGTTTTTCTCATGTACTGTTTTCTAAGAAAAAAAGTCTGTATTTCGAGGTGACTTCTAAGCAGTGTAATTAATTTGGTGGAGTTCACAAATTGCTTAATGAGTACTGTGTTCAACGAATATTCTCTGAAAGTTTATGGCTATTTTCTACATCCATTCAGCAGAACAGCAGCTTTAAACACTTGTTGCAGATGTTTCCAACCATTTTCTGCCAAATGCAAATTCACTTCTTGAGTGATTGAATTATCAATGCCAATTTTAGCTGATACTACTGTTAAAAGATTAATGTCCTAAAAGGAGAATAAGATTACTACTTGCATTCTTTTAACAACACTTTAGGAACACTCTCAATCCCATTCCACTTGGACAGCATGCTTTTTAAAAACAACATAGCATGGTTGAGTAGGTTTAGCCTTTTCACAATACGGTTATAAACAAAGTATCTAAAGCTAAAATTGTATCTTAATGGAGTTATCCAAAATTAATACTGCATCGTCTCATGACAAAGTTCTAAAACTTTACATAAAATCTATTAAAACCAAGCCGTAAAACAGCCATCTAGGCTACTCCTTGCTGTCATTTAACAATTCACTATTATCTGACAACTCGTGAAGTAACTATCTATCCCAAGTTAACATTACTTCCTAAAATACGAAAAGCTACCCACAACATTCAAAATAAACTTTGGAAATGATGATGATGATGATTCTGCAATAATTTCTGTACCTGAAAGTTCCACTAAGCTCTATGGGATGACTTACACACTTGAAGTTATTCATCCATAAATACTTCTAAGAGTAAAATTCAGCAGTACAAGCTGCTGGAGTACATAACTTTTATTGATCTCTGGATTTTAAATTTATAATTGAATTATTATTGACCACTTATTGATTATTGAATTACTGATTTCCCTTTTTTATAGCTCTCTGAAATATAGGAAGCTTCAGAGATGATCCATGCTAGAATCCAAGACTCTCCTTAGGTTTGGCCAAACAGGATAAATAAATCAAACCTACTGGCTTTTAGGAAAAATTTTATTTGGGATACACTTAACTAGAATGATTCATGTATCAACATTATCAACGTCCTTGCTTCAACCTTTCCTTATTATAAACTATAAATATGTGATCACACTTAAATGACTACTTATACATAATATGGTGATAAATTCAGCTGAAAAAACCTTAATGTAATGTTATCTAAGATATCTAAGAAAACATCAGATACCTGCACTGTCCTCTTCTTTTACGTGATACTTAAGGCACACTTCCAACGCAAGAATCTGGAAATACTGTGTAATAAAGAGTTTAAGTTCCTATAATAATCAGAAACTATTATTACTGTTACTATTAACATAAAAATCTGTGAAAAAGTTAAAAAAATTAGTAATCATATAATAATAAGACTTAGGGACCTGGACAGCTAGTGACAGAATCTTGTAAGGTCTCACACTAATAATTCTATGTTGGTTTGCCGTTTACTATAGCTATGAAGATTAAATAAGTAATACAAAAAGAGATTCAAAGCTTTAACTTTTCCTTCAGGAATGAATTCTAGACTAAAGATATGAACTGAGTTCCCTGCATTTTTAAAGGCAGATACTGCATACTTCATATCAAGCTGCAGATCTGTGAGTACAGACTTTGAAAGGAGAATCAGCAAGCAGTGATTTAAGGCTAATTTGATGCATCATTCAGAGTCAAGACACCATCTAAGACTTGTTTGACAAGACACATTCAAAGTACAAAATGATCAAACTGAAATTGTGTCAGTTGTTTTATTAGCAAATCAGATTTCTGAACATTGCAGAATTTCCTTTACATTGTATCATCAGAACAAATTAATTAGATGAAAGGTGGAAGCAATACAGTGAGTGACAACCACACAGGTGAAAGTGTGATTGATCAAAGAAACACAATGGAATCACGCTGTCACATGAATGACTACATCTTACTTTATTGAATGCTCCCATAGCATTGCACAATCATTTCTGCACTTTAATTCTGCTGCTCAAAACTGAACAAAGTTCACCTATTTCCTTTCACAGAGTCAAGCTAATATCATCTTCAGTTTTGATCTGCCTAAGTTGCCCTTTTCCAAGTTTGAATGAACCCAAAAACCTCAAAAAGAAAATTCAGTCAAACTTGACATATTTTCCTTACTTAGCCACTTATTCAATGCATAAGTTTGCATAACTATGAGGCTCAGCTGTGACCCAGGATCAGACCACAACGCTTAGATAGTCTCAGTTTGATTTTAGATAGTGTAATTAAATTGTCAAATAAAGGCCTAATGTTTATGAGCAGGAAAGGGGGACTGAAAGAAAGGGAAATGAAGAGAGAGATGGACAAAGAATATGAATAATTGAGGGTATAAATAATGTAACATTTGTCCAGAAAGAACCATGTCATTGCTATTTTAATTTTCATAAGCTTTCAACTGAAGTAGAATACAAAAGAAAATCACACTAATTCTTTAGACAGAAGAAAACTTCACATTATTTCAGGTGCTTTGAACTGAATAAATGCACCAATAATGCCACTGCATTAGCCTATTACGGGATCACAGGACATTCAAGGTTGAGGAATATGAAGTGTGGGATCAGGTAGGTAGCTTCTGCTCCAGAAGAGCTAGACCAATGAGTTTGACTATGCCACATAGCTCAGGGCTACAAATCAGCCCCTTTTGTTAGCAGCTTTCTGGTTAAGCCAGGCTTGCAAGCCTGAAAAACATCTCCAGGTCTTCTACACCTTCCTACTTCAGACATGGATCTTAAGAAAGCAAGATCCAATGTCAGACTGAATGGTTTGGATCTAGAGGAAGCTTTACAGTTGCTGGTCTCCCAGAAGTGGCAGTTGTCCTTCCTGAAGGTCCACTCTGCAACATACACACTGCAGCTGGTAATTCTGTTCTGCTTTCAAGATTTTGCCCAATGTTGTATAGCTGTGCTGTGAATGCAATACCTTAATATTTTTTCACAGAATTCTCGTTTCCGCAGTAACTTTGAGGATGTTATGTTGATTAGCATATTTTTTCATAGGTGACAAATCAAACATACGGAGTGTGAAAAAGAAGAGTGAAATCATTGAAGAAGAACTAGCAGATAACTCTTCATAGGAAGTTTAGTCTTTTTTGGAAACACTGAAAAGTGAAAAATGTGGTGCTATTTTTCTAGATGAAATCAGTAGCATTCCAGACTTCTGGAATTCATTTGAACAATCTCATTCAGAGCTTTTTACTTTACAGACTGATGTTTCTCCCTTAAAGTTTCACTTACAACTACATTGCTATTTGTCAGTGTACCACAATAACAAAACCAGACAGATACAACTTTAGATATATGATATGTATAAGGTCTTCATGTGTACAGTCTTCCTTATTCATATGGTCCTACATATATATGTCTTCAGTCTTCAGAACTGACTATTCAGTCTCACTGAAATTTACTACATGGGCTAGGTTCAAGGACAATCAGTTTTTTAGAATTATAAATTATCTAAGGGCAACAGATTGAAACTTTAGAAATATGAATTAAAGCTCAGTTTTAGACTCAAGCCTGAAAAAAAAACGCCAAGCAACTCAGCTGTTAAAAAAACACTGCAGTTCATCATACAGTATTTTAAAACAATACACTTAAATACTGCTGCAAGCTAAGAATGTTTTTCCATGATCGTAATCTTATACCTCTAAGAAATTAAAATAAGGACAAGAATTTTCATTGTCAAACCATGGTAAGGATAGTGTCTTATAATGATGCAAAGATTTACCTGCTGAGTGTATTATGTTGTAGATGCCTTCAAGGGACAAATTTACCTAGGATACTTCACCCACAAAATAAATTAAGATGCTTTTCAGTTTCTTCATGATTGATGAGGGAAAATAGAAAGGTATTTTTCTTCTCAGTACACTGGCTTTTACTAAGTAATATTTAATGCAGCAAGAAATAAAAGAGAGTTTTCTGGTCTGTATCTTCAGTTCAATTCTGTAGAAAAGACTGCAGATACGATGATTGGCATGACTCATCAGACTGAAAATCTTTTTCTCTTACCAGTTTTCAAGATCTATAACTTTATGAAAACTATTCTGCACAAATATTTTCCATATGCATTTTGCTTCTTATGACACTTCAGGAAAACTGCCTGACTCCTAGTCCGCTGTTTCCCTTTTTCATTCAGAAAATAGCCAACAGTCTGTATATTCACTTGGGATCAGTCTTTCATTCAGTCTAAGTAATACATCTAAATAATAGGAAGATCTGATAATTTTCAATTCTTTTTCAACTTTTTTACATCTGACTAAAATAACCTGTCCATTAAAGTCTACTGTGTTTACCTCTCCCCATGTTACATCTCTTATAAATATTCAGAAACTTGTTTTGATGTTGCAAATTATTTTATTGTTTTTGTTATATCTCACTGTCCTTGAAAACAAAAAAGAGAGCACAGTACTTGGAAAGAAGTTTTTACATATTATCTATATAAAGTATCATATTTACGACACAGTACAAGATCTGTACGATTTCAATTTATTGGAAGATAATCCTCACAAGTGTCAAGACAAAAGATTAGTCATTTTGCTGGAATCAGAGCCTTAATCTATAAACTTACATCTGTGAGGGCTTACATCTCTGCAGAGCAAAGTGCAAAGATTCATATCAAAGCATTTATGTCAAGGACAGAAATGCAAGAAAGTACAGGCTAATACCGGTCCAAAATTAATTTTCAAAAAAATTTACAAAGTCCAGCTCCTAGTGTATTTAAATGTATTTTAAATTAGTATTTAAATGATCACTTTTTTTTTTGGTAAAATAAAAAACCAAATTACATAATTTTTCAATATAATTTCCTTCAGGCACTTAAATGCATTATAAGAAAGTTTATTTACTGCATATTTACTGCAAATTCCTTTATTGGCAGGGAAGAATTAGATAAAAGAGCATGAAGGAAGGAATGGTAGGAAAAAATAACTCTAAATATACTCCAATTTCCATTTAAAAAATGCAAAACATGCTATCAACAAGGAAGCTAATGGGGGAGTATTCATTTTATTTAATTTAAAATATTTTTCAAAAGAAACATATATTGCCCAGCTTGAATATACACCACTTTAGAAGGCTATGAATTAATTTCACTGTGGTTTGGGAACCTATACAATCTGGGACATGCTAAATTACAATATTCCTCTATGAATGCTCTCAACATACGCTCAAACAGATGCAACTTCTACTAGTTACAAGATGAGGAAGAACATCTCCCAAAGTACAACAGCAAGAATACTTTTGGGAACCCCCTGCAGTTTAGGAAGTTCCCAAAGCGTCCTTGACATTCCCAAACCTTCCTGGTTTGGGAATCCTGCTAGATCACCAGCTACTGCCTAATGACTAAATTTTGTCTCAGTGACTATAGAGAAAAGATATGTTTGCGTTGGCATTTTGACAACCAGTTTTGTAACAAATCTCAAAGTTAGGTAACATTTTTCTTTTCATTTGCTTCTCCCTGTAAATTAAATATGTTAATCTTGATCTAAAGCTTAGCAGAAAAGTATAAACTTGCAGTTAGAGTTACACAGAAATAATGAAATTAATTTTCTGAGATGCTGCGCTTTGTCAGAAATTAGGTGATTGTTCATGTATTTATTTATATTGGCACTGTAAGAATACAGCATTACAAAGGTCTAAATTTAATGTGAGTAAATTTGCACTACAAATGAAAAGAATTGGCAGGTGGGAGAAACCTATATATGCTGTTCCTTCAGTTCATAAGTGTTTACATGCAAACCTGGATATTCTCAGAAGAACAAAAAGTTCTATCAGTAGTAAACTGTTGACATTTCCTAGGCACAGTGGTGCATAGCTGGCTCACCATCTAAGAGTACAGAAAGAAACAGTGAAGGCCGAAGATCTATTTATTCATTTATTCAGCAGATGATAAAAAAAGAAAAGAGACAACACCATAAGGCAAATGTATTTGTGGTAATAAATAGCACTGTATTGACATGTTTATTTTTTGGTCCTGAAGGATGTACTCACTGTTTTGACAATATAGGATAAATTGTGTAAATGAAAATGATGAAAGGAAATCAAGACACATGGGAAAAATGCAAAAAGATTGTTCCTCCTAAAGAAATAATTTTAACGCGGATGCCTATTACTGTGTGCTAAACCAATGGAAATGTAAACAAATCCTCTTGAGACTTGTGTGAAACTATATTTAACTAGATATAAAAAATGAGATAATTTTTTGCCATCACTCATCTGCTATAAACTTCACTATAAATAATTTCAAATGGTTTTATGTATTTTGTTAAGTTAGTTAAGAGAGTTAAATAAGTTAGTTAAGATAGTTAAAATCAGTATTAAATAGTACTTCATACATTTATTCTGTAGTATATCATAGAATCATAGAATCGCCTAGGTTGGAAAAGACCTTTAAGATCATCCAGTCCAACCATTGACCCTACTCTACTAGGTCTGCCACTAAACCATGTCTCTAAGCACCACATCTACACAACCTTTAAACACCTCTAGGGATGGTGACTCAACCACCTCCCTGGGCAGCCTGTTCCAATGCTTGATAACTCTTTCAGTGAAAAATTTTTTCCTAATGTCCAACCTAAACCTCCCCTGGCGCAACTTGAACCCGTTTCCTCCTGTCCTATCGCTAGTTACTTGGGAGAAGGGACCAGCTCCCATCTCACTACAACCTCCTTTCAGGTAGTTGTAGAGAGCAATAAGGTCTCCCCTCAACCTTCTCTTCTCCAGACTAAACAATCCCAATTCCTTCAGCTGCTCCTCATAAGACATATTCTCCAAACCCCTCACCAGCTTTGTTGCCCTTCTCTGGACACGCTCCAGCACCTCAATGTCCCTCCTATACTGTGGCGCCCAAAACTGAACACAGTACTCAAGCTGCGGCCTCACCAGCGCTGAGTACAGGGGCACGATCACTTCCCTGCTCCTGCTGGCCACACTATTCTTGATACAGGCCAAGATGCCGTTGGCCTTCTTGGCTACCTGGGCGCACTGCTGGCTCATGTTCAGCCGGCTGTCCACCAGGACCCCCAGATCCTTTTCTGCCAGGCAGCTTTCCAGCCACTCCTCCCCAAGCCTGTAGCGTTGCCTGGGGTTGTTGTGACCCAAGTGCAGGACCCGGCACTTGGCCTTGTTAAACCTCATGCAGTTGGCTTCAGCCCATCGATCCAGTCTGTCCAGATCTCTCTGCAGAGCCTTCCTACCCTCAAGCAGATCAACACTCCCGCTTAATTTGGTGTCATCTGCAAACTTACTGAGGGTGCACTCAATCCCCTCGTCCAGATCATCAATAAAGATATTAAACAAGGCTGGCCCCAAAACTGAGCCCTGAGGAGCACTGCTTGAGACCTGCCGCCAGCTGGATTTAACGCCATTCACCACAACTCTCTGGGCTTGGCCGTCCAGCCAGTTTTTAATCCAGCGAAGAGTGCACCTGTCTAAGCCACATCTGCATCTGTCTCTGTTTTACCCCTTATTGGAAAGCAGAAGGAAAAGTTGTAACTGTGATGGTATACTGGACCCTCATACACTGTTCTAATATATATGTTTAATTACAGAGTATAGTGCCTGTTTGTCAAATGTGTAACAATACTGTCTCCCAGGTCAGTAACTGAAGTCTACCACACTATGTATTTGCAATAGTAACTACGAGTTCCAGATAATGCCAAATTGTGAAATAGTTACTGCCAGTTGCCACCATCCTTACATATTCATGTTGTGTGATTACTCATAAAGAATGTATGGTTCAAAATACTTATTGCAGTTTCCAATATTAATCTAAACCTTCACAACTCAGATTGCTTGAAGGGAAAGAAAATAAGAAAAGTTTATTACCGTACATCTATAAAAGAGCAGTATTATGATCAGCCACAGATATTTTTAAAGGAACCTGTTAAAACTAGGCCTATGAATTACACCTTTCTCTTTGTTTCAAAGGTGCTATAACTTTCTCTTTGGGTTTCCTGTATCTTCTGAGTATATTCCATCCTCTGGTTTCAAAAGTTACCTCTCTGATTTTACATCAAAAAATCCCAAACATCTCTATGTTTGCCTTAATTTTTTTATAGGAAAAGTTCTTCTGCGTGGTACAACACAACTACAAGGCAGATCTCTTATTGATATTGTTTAATTTATTCTAATTAACTTGCATTTCCTCTACAGACGTGAAGCCAAGTTTGCTTCTGTTAAAGTCAACGGTACTTTCTCACTGAATCCAACATCAATATTAAGACTTACATTGTAACTTAAAGCAACTGCTGTGAACCATTTGAAATTCTTTATAATTTGTAATTTCTTGGTACATGGTCATTTTTTTCCTCATGAAATATCTTACTTCTTTTTCAAAACTTAACAACTCATCTTATTTTATGTAAAAAATGGCACTCACAGTATTATACAGAGAAAGGCAACCCCATGTAAAATTTTATTTTTTTTAAGCTCTGGCTTATACTAGTATGCACGATATGTTAAAATTCTAACTCTTAGCTTGCTAGTGCATCTCACTGTCAATACTACTTAAATATATAAATAAAATTGTATTTCCTTATAGATAATAACTTTCTTATGCCAGATCAGCGCAGAGCAGTCTATACTCAGTACTTGATTGAAAATTAAATGTTCTTATCTACAAATTTGTCCTATCCTCACATAAGCCAATGGATCTCTTGTGTAATAGACTAGGACTTTGATTTGAGTGTAGATGATGGAGGTTCATAGCCACACTTTCTGCAAAATACTGGAGGAACTTTTTTTTTATATATATATATATGCTTTGAAAATTTATGATTAATTGTATAATTGGCTTCTGAATATTTAGAGGACTTGTCATCAAAAAGTTTGTGAGATATCAAGGTTACTGAAACAGTATTTTAAAATTAAAAACATTAAACACATTCTGAAACTATTTTTATACAGCTATCAGTTACCTTGTAAAATCTCCTTCGCCTCTGCCCGCTAAGAACTAAAATACCATGCATGTTAGCCAAAGGTATAATGTAACAGTGTTATTCCTGATTATTGATTATTACTTACAAATAAATCATGAAATGTAATATATGATAAGAGTTTAAAAAAAATATTAGGAGATTTAAGAGCAGAAAAAGAAAAAAAGCAAACTCCCAAATGTATTCATGTTGAACAAAAGATAAAACTGATTCTCCATGGGGTGAGGAAAAAAAGTACTTTGGACAACATAACTGTGATTTTACACCCTTTACTACTTATGTCATCAAGTGGCTCTGTTTACTACCTTGGGGAATAAAATATTTCTCTTATCCCAGAAATAGTCTCTAGGAACCTGCATATTTAAAACTATCTTTGCAGTATGATATTGCCTCTTTATGAAGCATGCATCTACACTGTCTTTAAAAAGTTAACTAAGAAAAAAAAGTGTCTTTTTATGTGGCATAAATATAGAAAGCATGTTTTTACATCTATCAAGTTTGTGCTTTGATTTTTCAGGTAAAGGAGAACATTCTACATGCTTAGGAATTGAACTGTTTATTTCACATTTGCTCAATTTTGTATTGTAAATAGAAGTCACCAGTAAATAGTGCCATTAGTTTGATATGGAGGCATTAAAACAACCAAACAAAAAAATTGCAAAATACTTTTTTCTGTTCCTGACCCAGTTCTAAGTGCATGTAGAAAAAGGACAAATTAAAAATTCCCTTCTCAGAATTACACCTGAACAACGCTTTTCCTTCATGGTCTGTGATAAGGGTGCAGAATACATACATATGATTATCACACGAAGCCTCATGTACACTTTAACAGATTCTTCAGATTATTTTCTATTTCATTGTGACCCGTTATATATATATATTTCCGAGAACAATGAGATGTATATAGATTCTTCCTCAGAACATCAAAATTGCCATACCAGCTGAGATTAGTGCATGGATGTGCTGTTTTTATCAAGACACATACTTTAAAAAACTCCCTAACCCCAAGAGAAAGCTAAGTCTGCAGGTAGCAGTTATGTGCAGCTTTCCCTTTCTTGTTTTCATTTTATTGAAGGATATACGTTATCAACTCAGAGCATTTTTTCAAATTGCATGGGGCACAGGAATAGTTATAAATTAAGAACATAAACATAGCCTTTTATGAATGGCAGGGAAGCAGCCAGCAGCAGTTAAAACAGAGAAGCAGTAACATTGTCAAAAATCTCCCTGTCTGTGCTGATGTCCTTAAAATGTGTCCTCTTTAAAGGAGACAATTCCCTGTTTATTAATTGGACCTGTGAAGAGCTAATACTTCAATATGCCTTGTTTATGCTTTCAGCATTTCTCCCGGAACAGGACAACTGAAGTTTAGTTGCAAGCCTGATCTCTGCTCTTCAGAAACCCTTGGAGATACAAGTGTTTGGGTTTGCTGTTGTTAATGTTGTTTTTAAAGCACACATCACTTGCGGGCTGGAGAGGTCAAGGAGGAGCCATAAGAAACGTGTAGGCAGGCTCAAATGCATTTTTACATGATTGCTCACTACCTCTGATGTGTATATTCTCCATTGATGCAGATTCAGTGGACTTCAACTTGATTTATTGTTCTGTTTCATAGCCAGGAAATTCTCATCTAGTTTTCAGCCTGAGCTCCGCACATACTGTGGCCTGGTCTACAAACAGAGCTTGCACAGTGTTTTAAGCTTTTAAAAATTTAGTTAATAACAATACCTTTCTGTGTAATTTATTCCCTATTGCAAAAGACTATATTTATGGAATATCATTATCTGCCACACTGACACTTACAAGCAGAAGAGGAACCTTGAGGTTTGGGGGAGTTTAGCCGAGGTTGAGCTAATGGTGTTCAAACTTCATGGCATCTTTGAACTGTACAGTAAATCTCAGTTCTGAGTGCCTCATATGGATTTCAGGAATTTAATAGATTGTGAGCTAATTGTTTTGCCATTATTTATAAATTTTCCATTAGATTTTTCCTTCATGCGTCTTGATGCTTTGAGGATAGTGAACTAAAAACAATACCTTGGCACAGTCCTTTGACTCTTCCCATCAATAAGAAGTGCTCTTCCAAACAATGGGAATTTTGCTTTCGTCAACATCCAAACCAGTTTTATACTACAAGCACTATTTCCTTTGCATTATTATAATATTCAGCTTCAGCTGGTGATGATATCATAGATGCAACCTAAATTCTTCATGTTTTTCCTCTTTGACCACAGATATATGTGTGTGTTGAGGGGTGTGTAGGTGTATATATATATATATACACACACGTGTGTGAGCATCTGTGTCTGTATGTCTGTGTGTACACATGTATATGTGTATACTCTCTAATTAAAGTAGACGTTGATACTTAAATTTCTGGGAATTCTACCATCACGGGTTTTAAGGCAGCCCGAAAAGAGTAAGTTTTCTACTAGAAGGAGGCAGAAAACAGAAGCAAAACTGGTCCATTAAACACTGCTTCCAGAGGATAATCAGTTCACTGTATCATCAATTTCTCATCTCCACCATCAGAAGTTTGTAGGTCTAATTAGGGCAATAATAAGCATGCTGAAAAATACTTGCTTATTATATGTTTCTTAAATGCTACTAAAAGAATAAAATACAATTCCATGAAGGATTCAAGCACATTACCTATTATTTTTCTGTATTGATACTGTCAAAAGTCAACTTAAGTTACAGCATTTTGACTATCAAAAAGATTAATAGTATTGAAGACTCAAAACTACCCAAGAGACAAACAGAATGAAAGTGAACTATGTTTATATTTAAAAGAACGTGATTGCTCATTACTCAAAATATCTCTTTCTACCCAAAAGAAGATTCTACTGGTAGTATTTTAGTCCTTATCTTAAAGTGCAAAATTTAAATGATATCTGCTCTTATCAGCTGTAACTGTCAGTGGGCTTTGTCAGACTAAGTGAAACCCAAGGTCCATCCTACTGAAATGGGGCTTACCTGTCAAAAGATTGATTAAAGCTTTTGGGTTGTTTCTTCAGTAAGATTCAATAACTTTAAATTTAAAAAGAGTTCAGCTAAAATGGAACAAAAGAGGTGTTTTCTAATGAAATAAAATACATCCTTCATTTTCAACTTTTTCACAGAAGAAACGATTTCCCAAGGTACTGGAAGTATCTTTTGCTATTGCAATTTTGTGTTTTTTTCCAAGGAATGTATTTTTCAAGCAGTGGAAAACAATTAGTGCAGATGATTGGTTTGTTTTATAGTTCTTGACTGACAGCTCTAGCAAATTATTCAGAACATTTTTGTTAAGGCTTTTTTTTTTTTTTCACTTAAAGGATTTGCTTTCACTTTCTCCTTCCTAGTTCTTTGAACTTCTGTTGTGAGATTACTAAAAGAAATGGTTTTCTCCTCAAGAATAAAACACATTATGCAAAACGTTAAAGGCCAAACTATCCACTCTCCCCTTCTCATTAGCAGCATGTTAACCAGAAAACAGGTTGCAGGGCAAGTTCCCAACCAGTCTTTATTCCATTTAAATGGAAAAACAAGCTGCTGGGAGTTTACCATTAGTATTTTATCTGCAGTGTCTAAAGAATTTCAGCTGTGTCAACGATCATGCTCTAATGTGGGAACACTGGATTTTTTTATTTGGTAGCCAAATGAGAAAAATAATAATTTTCCTTCCTTCCTTCATTTTATTGCTCCGATTTTCTCTTTTTTCACAGCACAAATCATTCCCAGTTTCAATCAAATCTGTCATACAGTTTTCACTGACCTACATATCTACTTTTACTGAAGTAGATGTTTGACAACAACAACAATCATAATCATAATCATAATCATAATAATCATTTAGGTATTGGACTGATTGTTATCCAGTCTAAGTTTCAGTGGGATCCCTTTGGCACTTGTGAAACTTTCCTTTGTCACTCTTTGCCACAGAAAACAGGAAATATAGATGTCCTGTCACATTAATATTGTGCTGTTTCTATGGGGCAGCTCATTTTCATGTAACTCATTCATAGGAGCATGCATTAAAAAAAAGAGAGAATTTCTTCATTTCCAGTGATCAACAACTCATCACTAACTCTTCTCCGAATACTTGCAAATGATAAGGTTCCTAACACAGGTCCCATATGAGAAGTTTGCATTGGTATAAGGAGAACTAGGAATATGGTGATTGGGTTTATTTTCCTTCATGAGGGGATTTATCTCTTTGCACAATACGTTACGCAAGTTAACTCCCTCTGACAGTGTCAAGGAATGAGACTATTCCCTGAGGTTTGTAGTGAAATACTCTTTTAGAATGACACCTGAAGGCTACCCTTCTGAAAATTGCCATCAATAAAGAAAGCAGAAAAATAAAACTGAGATTTTTCATCACAGGTAAATTACAGTGACAATTAAAAATATCACGAATTACAGCTATTTTTTGGCCATTTGGATTAGAGTTTGAGAAATCCTCTTAGTTATTGTTTAGATCTTAGATTTTTGAGACACCGATTATCATCAATCTTTCAACTTCCCGCTGCTCCCACATTTAGAACAAAGCTACAACCCTGTGTGTTTCAAATCTCCTATGTATTATAAAACAGAGATTTCAATCCAAATCATAATTTCCTTTCCAATCTTTAATTAAAAAGTTTGCTTGAATCACCACAATGGAGATGTAATAAGGCTGTGCAGCAAAGTATTAGGAGTAAGAAACATTCATCAAGACTAATCACTTGCTGTAAAATTTTTGTCAACTGTGAGCATGGTATGAAATATAGTAGTCGGTAAGAATGCAATGAGGTGCGACTGCAGGGATTTGAGGCTTGTCTGCCGATCAAGTCAGCAAGCGCATCTGCTCGTGGGCTGGTCTGGAATTGCTCTTCGAAGCTGCTGGTTACAACTACTCTGAGAATTGCATTGCATTGCTCCGCTTCCAAAGCAGGGGTGAATGACCAGATACGGATCACTCCGCTTCATCCTGCACCTCGGTACAGCTTGTTTTGCTAAATAAAATGCTATAATAACACTAAACTATTTCATGATTTTGAGCACTGGCAATGCTTCAAGTTGTGCTGCAAACTTGACCCTCCTGAAAGAGATTTTTTAAATAATCGTATAAACCCAAAAGTTTAAAAAGACAAAAAACCTGAAGCTGTGTCAAGGGTCTTTCTGCTTACAGAATCGGTAAGAAATCAAAATGAAACTCATCTATACAGTTTCACATCCAGATTTTGTAAGCATTTTGTATTTCTAAGGCAATGAAAATTACAATTTAGAATTTGAAATTATGAAAATATTGAGCTTCAGAAGAAATTTTGCTTATGCATACACCATATGGTAGTTTTAATGAGGATGATCATGTAATTGTACAACACAATAATTTTGTAATTACTGTTCTGATTACTTGCACTTAACACCTAATTAGAGGTAATATAATTGATCATATAAAATATCAGAAACTGAAAATAAAAGATTAGTGTTGAAAAGTGGATATAATAAAAAAATGAAAATATTTGAAACTATACTGCTTTTTGAAAAATAATAATTTCAGTGGTTACTCTAAGATTTACATAGGATGTATGCTGAAGCACGAATTTAATGGGGTTTTTGTATAGTGAGAGAATTCCTTCATCACAGCATGAACTTTTCTTCTTTGGATCAGATGAAGTCAGGCTGTCTTCTCATTGACCCTCTTCTCTTTTGCCATACTCTAGCTCGCAAAATACTTCAGCTACCCATCTAAGATGACAGCCTGACTATTACAAGTAGATTTTTTGCATTACAAGAGTAGGGATCAAAGGCAGCTGTTGCACACAGGCCCCCTTGAGACACGGATTTCAAAGGTAGACAAAGACCTAGTCTCCACATCGCTCTGTTATGTGGACATTTATGCACTGCAGCAGCAAATTCTGCTCTTCAACTTGCCGCTTTTGGACAGTGAACATGTGTGCATTAAGGAAGGGGTCTGTCCCTAATGGTGGGTTATTCTACATCCTAAAGTGGTGACAGCTGTGGATGTCCCTGTGGCAGCTGGACAGCTAATGCCTCTGTAGATCTTCTCCAAGACATCTATCTACTCCTACTGCTCCCTTAAATAGAAATCTTCTCCCTCCCTAACATGTACATTTTTTTCAGCTGCTTTGTAGCCACTTCTCTGAAAACAAATGAGGTCTACCTCCTGAGCTCTGAATAGCTACCTATGTGGGCCTAACTTGTCATCATGCTTTTCTGTTTTGGAGAGATTTCCCAATCTCAGATAATAATAGTCCTTCACTTAACTCCACTAGAGAACTACTGAATCTTTATAATACAAGTACAAGTGATTCTGTCCACAGTAGAATAGTACGTGACTCGTTTTATTGGTATTGGTCAGTTGTTAGTGATTTTGAGAGTATGCGAAAAGCAATGAACACCAAAATATGATGTGGCTTGGATGGTACGCATCACCTGTACCAGGGCCTGTTGGTAAACTTGCATATACAACTGTTGTGAAGATTAAGAGGTTGATTTAGAATTACACGTAGTACAGAATCACTCGAGGTAATAATAAATTGCTGTTCAACTGGCAGCGTAGTCCCTGGTGACAGGAGGACTATCCACACTGGAAACATGAAATCTTTGGATCAAGAACAGACAAGCTTGGAAAACACTAGGAGGAAATAACTTGGGGATATTTTGTTCCTTTTCAACTCACTTTTCGCACAAACAAGGAAGCAGCGATCTGGTAGGCGATTTGCTTCAAGTGACAAGAAGACAAGAGAGGTTTTCCTGGTGTGTTAGCATTGGCAGATGGCTGTACTTGATGGGTTTCATTTGGAACGTATTCAGTGCATTGCAGAAGCATGCAAAGAGACAACAAAAGCAACAGAAGAGCAGCTGGGCTTTAGGACTGGCTTCACTGACAAAAGTGCAGTGGCATCGCTTGAGATTTATGTGAAAGCCAAACTGGCAGGAGAATGTGAAGAACAGAGGCATACAATAAAAAAAGCATGTGCTTTAACAAAGCAGACTTAGGTGGCAATTTCATGTTACAGAAGATTTTTAATCAGATTTTTTTTTGCAACAAATAAATATTTCAAAACAAAAAAACCCCATAGAAAACAGTTGTTCAAGAAAATTTGTGTAATTCTTGACATACCAAGTATTTCTTATTAGAGAGAACTTCTGGTAGCGTCTTGTTAGAATACAATCTGACACTTAGATTATGTATTGTTATACAAACAGATGTAACATATATTTTTCTAGGAATTTGATTTCCTTCAGCATGGATTGCTGAACTTATTCACACAGTGGATTAAAATGGGAAGAAACCCCCAAAATTAAAACATATTTTTTAGTCATTATAGCTGAACATTCACAACAACAGGGCAATTTAGGTTGATATATCTTCCAAAGAAAACTGATATTTTACCATGAGTGTGTTTACCACAATGTTATCTTTAAGTTACCTTTTTATGAAAGGAATTCAGTTTATGTCATCAAAAAATCAATATGCTTATACCATCTGCAAGCCCCCCTTATAAGGTAAGAACAGTTTGAGCAGAAGTAACTATTATGCAAACCAGAAACAAATAACAAAGTAGTCGATTTACTAAGGCAAATTAAAAAGGGATAGCAGACATTGCCTGGATATTTGAAAGTATCTCCGCCACACAAAAAGTATTTAGATGTCTTTTACTTGACTTACGAAGGTATTCAGAACCATTTAATTTATATTTCTCTTCCAAAAATACATGAACAGATAAAACCTACACAAAAGCAGACTTATTTAATCATCTTTTTAGAAGTGTCTCTGAAAAAGCATATTATCTTTCCGTACCATTTTAAAATTCTCATTAAATGACTTTTCATAACCTGATTTACATTGCATTTTACTACCCCAAAAAGCCATTAGAGCCAAATAAGTACTTAGTTAAATTTGGGGGTGTATATTTTCAATTTGTGTCCACTACAGCACAGTCAGTCATGGGAACATTAGAGCAAACAGCAAATAACAGACAACAGGAGAATTGCAAGCCAATACCTTTTGACTCACTTAGCCATGTTTAATCTCACTGCTAGGCAACATTAAGAAGAATTCCACGTTATGTCTGTAAACACAGATTGAAAACTTGACATGGCAATACTGTCAGTTCAGCTAATATTACTGCTGGAAAAAATATCAGGACATAAGAGAGAATCTGAAAATATCAGATTCATGCCTCTTCTCTCCAGGTTTCTCTCTTCTCTCCCCCTCATCCCAGCTAGAATATGAAATTAGACAAATTCACCTGAAAGGAAGATCACATTTTTAAGCATGAACACAATGGACAAAGTTTGGGAGTCCCTCTAAAAGGTGTGTTTTTACTGAAACAGAAATGACAACCCCGGCACGGGAAGTGGTGGTGGAGTGTGTGACCAGTGCTGCAGAAGAACAGCAAAACCGTGACCCAGCAGCAACACGCTCCCAGCGTTCCTGCAGTGCTCCGTTTGGAGGGCAGACACAATCACAGCAGGACAGCCAATACACCTTGATTTCTATTTAGGACTATTCTCAGCCCTGCAGTAGTTTGGCTGTAATTCAAAAATGCTCTGATTGCCATTTGGTATAGATGGCCAGTGACTAAGATGGTAAAACTCACAGAGATACATGTATATGTCTATGCCACTATATATGCACAATGTATGCACAAATTCCTGACAGCGGAGTTGCTCCCAAAGTGCTACAGAACTAACAGTAATAAGCACTTTGTTAAAGAGAAAGGAAAGCCACCCAAATCATACACTACATTTTTCTTAAAGCTACACAGAACCTGAGTTTTAATAGCATTAACACTTAGTATATGTCATATTGCTCTAATTTACTTGACTTGCAGTTGTGACTGCTGGGCACCTCTGCAACCATGATGCTGACATTTCCTAACATTTGAGCATGTGGCTTTCCAGCCTTTCCAGACCCTGTTTACGGGGGTCTGTCACTCTTTTAAGAGGCACTTTTTTTGCTGTATATAAACAAAGGAAAGTAAATGTCACAAATGCTTTGTGAAACCATAACGAGCTCTGAACTAAATGTTAGATGCACTGGATGTTCAAGCTAATTATCAGTTACTTTTGCAGGCTATGCATAGGTTAGCAAGTAGTTTGAAGCAACAGAAGAGGATCAGCAGATCAAAACAGATGGCGCTGAGACCCCTGCAACGGTATATCTGGTGCAGGGGTTTTACCTCAGATGAGATTTAATCTAGTCCCCTGGACCAAGTGTTCCCACCAGGCATGAGGGAACTGATTGATCCAAAGGACCGGTCATTGGTAAGGACCATTAACTCTCCAAGAAAGGTCGGAGTGTATTTGGACCTTTTTTGGAGGGGGGAAGTTTTGAAGATTTTATTGGTTTCCTCTGAAAAGGCAAACAGCTCTGTGACCCAGCTCTCTGATGTGCAGCAAGTGAGGATGACCTGAGGGCTCTGCCCAGAACTTCAGCTCTGCCTCAAAGCAAACAATGGATGTAGACACAACTTAACGGAACCAGTTGTGCAAACAGGATGCTATTTTGCCAGTCTATTTGACAGATATTTGCAGAGGAATACTGACTTTTCTTCCAAATTCTGAAGGAAAGGTGTGACTTAGACCTCCCTGCTCTGTCTTTCCCATTTCCCTTATCTTCAATTTACTCGGATTTCCCCTTGCCATTTTTTTTTATTCCTTTAGTCCTGCAAAGTGCCAGTTTCCTGACTGCCTCCCTCCACTTCTCCCTGTATTTGAATGAGGCTTCTCCTCCACAGTGACCGTGTGCCAACCTAAGGAACAAGAGCATGGTAAGCCTTCAGCTCCGGGGACTGACCCCAGGTCCCAGGAGTGGGGCAGAGCAATTTCCTCATTTAGCCCTGCTACAGCACAGTCAGAGAGCTCTCTTAGCAGTGAAGGATTTGAATTTTGCAGTTCAGTTCCCAAGGAGATAATAAACTTAAGAAGGCAACATGGGTGATAAAAAATATGGAATACTTTCATTCAAGGAGGAAATAGATAAACTAGGGCTCTTCAGCTAGGAAAAGAGATTACTGAGGAAAAGTGACTGTAAAATGATGAATAGCAGAGAGAAGAGTAGGGATCGCTTACTAGCAATGTGAATCCACATCTGTGTTTTGTTTCGAACTGGAGAACACTTGAAGCAAACATCCACTTCGGTTCACACTATAAAGCAGCTTCAGTACACATGAAATAGATTCCTTTGAAAGGAAAACAAACTGACAAATGCACTCCAGATACTCACCTAAAATGATCCAGCCACTAACAGGCGTTCATGGAACCAGACTACAGTCAGCTTGAAGTAAAACCCCTTCAAATGCATATTGTAGGGTATCAGGTCATCAGCACGAACTGTTTCATTCTACGTATTCACTTCCATAGCATTGCATTACTTGCATCCGATGTTGCAAAAACCAGAAGGAATCAAATCAAGTGGTGACTTTAAAAAGTAGATATTAGGCATTTGACTGATTGCCACATGTTCTGTTTGGGTGGTAAAATTCTAAATGGGTTCAGGAGTTACTGGACAAATAAGATGTCTACAGAATATATTGACACAGATGCAATTTCCTGCTCAGAAAGTACCTAGACCGCAGATTATCAGAAAGTAAAACCAGCAAACAGGTCATTCCACACTTGTCACATTACCGTACTTTTTGTTTGTTAAGCACAACCCAAAGTCATTTTCTATTTCAAGCTGAGTACCCTGAATTCAGTTTCAATAGATCTTGGACATTCAGAGTTCCCTAGCTGCTTGGTTTGATTAATAACTATATCTTGCAGGACGGCTTGCTGGTGGTGCCTAGCAAACATCCGCTATTAGCCTCAAGGCAGAGCAAAACACCATCCACCAAACACCGAATTAAACAAGTTTCTCAGTACTGTCGTGTGCCTCCACACACAGCTGAACAGTGCCTTGAACACAGGCTGGACATTTTGGAGTTGCTGTTGTTTGATCAAGAATCGTGGGACATTCTGTCTTCTGCAAAAAAGAACAGTTTTCCCCAGTTATTTTTGCCTCATGGTGGTTTGTTAAGGCTTTAATCCTTGGCTGTGCTACTTTAGCCTTTTGGTTTGGATCAGGAGGGAGATTTTTGAAGTGAATCTTGCAGCGCCTGCACTTGCGCTGCTTTGGTTGATGTCATGGCTCAGCAGGCACAAACTGCATTGCTTTCCAATTAAACTGCAGCAAGTGAAGAGATGCACTCCAGGACTTTACCGAAGGTATTCCAGCATCTGACAGAAATACAGTCCACAGAACCAGTACAGCTAGAATGAAACAAAGACCCTGAAATGCAAATAATACAGACACCACATCTTCAGCAGCAGGTCCTTCACTCTACAGTTCTACTCTTTTTGGACTGCCCTGTTTGCTAACACCGACGTAACCCTTATTTTGCAGCCACCGATGAGCTGTTTTCAGTTTAACTTTGATAAAATTAAATGAAAAAAGGACAAACTACATAGAAGGCTCAAAATGAAAGCGGTGATAGAGAAGTTAATGATAAATGTTCATTTGGCAGTGCTAGAAGTCACAAATTTAAAAGGCACTCTTGCCTGTCAGGGCCAGCAATTGCAAATTAAAGACACCCTACAAGATCCCAAGGGAGCAATTAAAGGATGTGTGAACAAGTTGGCTGCAATGACCAAGCATTTCTTAAGCTTGAAATAAAGTTTAGAATAGAACTTAAAAAAGAAAATATTTTATTTCATCTGTACAATTTCAATTTAATACATGTTAAGGTTTGACCTAATCATTTCATGTTGTTGTACCAGGAAGTGAGAAATCAAGATCTACTATGGCCTTGGGATTTTACACTTCAGATCAAAATGAGTTAAGATTATTACTTCTCTGTAAGTGTTCCACAGCCAAAACACACTCCTAATAAAGCTGTGGCAATATTAATTGTCTCTCAATGTAGTCACTAGGCTGAAATTTGTTCAACATTTTAAGTTCCTTACTCAGTTGCACAAAGATTTCATGAAAGAAATCTGGTAAAACTTGAGTTTTTCCCTGCCACCATTAGAGATGTTTTTATGGCACTGCTACAAAGATTGAGGAAGGGAGATTGGTCACTATTGCTTCATGAGTATTAGAAATTTCGCATTGCCTGTACGCATTGGTAGGAATGCATAAATTTACAAAACTTACAATTTAGACTGGAATTTGGGGAGATATTTTAAGATAATTCAGGCTTAAGGGTGCCGATTTACAGTGATTAGGTGCTGCCACACAAACTCTGTTGCAGGTGGATTCTAGAAATACAGCCTGGTGTTTGCAGTGTGGCCAGCAGCAGGGGAGGGACTCTAGCATGGCTATGATTTTGGGAAGTTTGTCTTTAATGCCTTGTCCAGAATGTGAATTTGCACAGATGAAATACAGATGGTTCATAACAGCGCTCTTTCTTCCACACTTTTTAGATTCTGTCTCTTTCCCCTGCCTTCACATTTTGCTTTTTTTTTTGTATTCTTGGATCCCTGGGACTCGTTCTTTGTGCATGTCTGCAAAATATCTCCTGCATCTGGAGCGGTACTGACACAGAAGCGGGAGACAGCAACAGCGGTACAGAGGAGCAAAGATACTGACAACTGAACGGAACAAAGAAACGGGAACGTGTTAACCTGACTGCAATGTAAATTCCCCTGTGTTGGGAACAGACTCCTTTTGCCATTCAGTAGAGTGCTGAATATAGTTATGTCTCAAATAACAAATGTAATACTGCTTTACAGCTAGCGGATGCAGTATATTTAAAGCTGTATTCCACCTATGACACAAGAGATGTTAATTACACTTGATCAGCCAGTTCAGCTAAGTGTTGAAGATTGTTACTGCCAGCTTTAATTCTCTAACATTTGTTTGCTAAGCACATCTAATCAAACAAAACCTCAGACTTTATCTCCTCTTGACTTACCCATTTAGCTGAAGTAATGCACAGAACATCAACATGATTTACTTTTTAAGTACAAATAAATCATATGCACTTAGGAGTCTGGATCTTGGGCTTCACAATTAGGGTGTACACCCACTACAGAAACTATCAGCAATGCTTTCAAGTATCTGATAGTTACATTTAATTTAGTAGCTTTGTCTCCTTCTCTTACTGTTTCAGCTCAGTCGCTGCTTTTCATGCATCAGAATCATTAGTGGTCACACAGAGATACTTGTCTCTGGGTTAAAATGTCTGCAAGCTGTCAAAGTGTTTTAGTGTAAACCTCTGTGACTGAATGTTTAGTGGTGCTCTCAGCATACAAGAGATCGGCTTGCCAATATTATTTACATATGATGATAAATGGGCAACATTACTCACTTTACCCTAAAGTAAGCAGTGCTTTTGGGATGCTATTTAAGAAATCTTTTTCTCTATTGCAGTTTTCTATTAGAGTGATCTAGTTTTATTTTGTTTCACTTTTTTTTTTTTTTCAGATTAATTTTAGGCTTATCATACATGGATGAGTACCATATGCTTTCTCAAAAAAAAAAAAAGTTACTAACCTGAAAAAGGGAATTAAGACAAAAATACTTTTGAATGTTTTAATCTGCAGCAAAAGAAGCAGCAATAATGCATGGTAGCGGCAACTGTAGCTCAGGGATTTTTTTCTGCCACTTCAGAATATATATTAGGAACACTTTTGTTCACTGTATTATATATATTCTCTGTTTTATTTCTTTTTCTCTTATTAAAGATATTTACATAGAAATATGGAAAAAAAGAATTTTGATGATGGCTGAAAAAATAGTCATACATCTTAGAGAATTTTGGAAAAAAAAATCTGTTTAGAAATAATTTTACTTTAAACTGTATTCACTACCAAGAATATTAATGTTAAAAGCAGAATCTTTATTTCTAAGAATTTGTTTGTTTCTCCAGCTGCTTATCTACCTGAACTCTTAATCAAATTTGGTAACAGTGCAATTATTTCCACAGCAACCGGTTTTGGTGTCACAAATAAAGGATTATGACTTCAGTATACAATAGAGCAGCAGGAAGATTAACTCTTAGAAGCAGCCTGGGGGAGGGGTGTTCTTATTTAATTTCCCTAGTACTAAAGAATACAGGAAAAGACTCAAATATATAAGAGCATGAAACCATTTCTGAAGAAAAGGGCATGCAAGCACTTTTCATGAGAAGCAGGATTATTTCCAATCAGTAATAATTCTATTATTTTGAAATCTGGGGTGGGATTTAAGTTGTACATGAGACATCTAATTTATAGGGTATAAGTGTCTCTCTATATATATAATGGTGGAGGGGCATCAGTTGCCTAAACATAGGTGCCAAGCTGCATCTAAGACATTCTGGTACACTTGAGATATCTGCGTGAGCTATCAGATAAGATAGAAGATGTATGGGAGATGTGTGACCTTCTGAATTTGTAGCCGAAGGTCAAGCAGGATGTTGTAGGACATTTCAGATGGTACCAGACACCTGAACTGAACTGACATATGCAGACTGTGTTGTGCCAGTCCTGTGTTATAAGGATGTTCTGGATGTTGTAGCATGTTATCAGAAAGACCTCAGCATCTATGTTTAGCCAGGTGTACTGAGCTCCTACAATGAGACGTCAGAATAACAGTCCGAATCCTACCTTAATGGCAATTTAGAGACATATGTTTTATTTCTGTGAAGGAATATCAGTAAAAAAAAAAAGAGGAAAATAAAACACAACAAAACCAACAACACTTCATGTCAGGGACCATATGGAACTTTCTGCCTGCCTTTAGAAAATTTTGTGATGGCTGCCTGGAGAGAGATTGGCTCTGTCTAAGCATGAAAAGTATCTGTAAGCAGAGGTTCAAGTAGATACAAGAACATTGACCACCAGTCTGCATTGATTTCCTAAGCATAAGCCTATCTCACTAGTACTGAAGAAATCAGAGGGCGGTTACTGCATTTACCAGGTAGGTATCAGGCAGCTAACATTTTTAACAGAGAGGCACGAAATCAGGTGAGAACAGAGAAAGAACCGAGGAGGAAATATCTGGCTTAATTAGATGTTGTCAAATCACCTGAATCTCAGGAAATTTGCCTTAGAGTACGTGAAACACTGACTACAACAATGTCAGAAGCATCCGTGGTTATCTTTCAGAATCTGGAGAGGACGATGACATTTCAGAAGATTTAAAAAGGTCAAACACAACCTTTATCTCTACAAAATGGGAGAAGGAAGAGACAAGGAATTATAAACTACTCGACTTACGTTCAGTTCCTGAAACAATACTGGAAGAAATTAAGAATTTTAGCAACTTGGAAGATAACACAAAGATGAATATCAGCCAACATATATTTGTCAAGAAGAAATCCAATTAAATTTCCTTCTAAGAATAAGGGCTTATGAAAAAGAGAGTAGCAGAAGATATACGAACTTAAACAATACTTTTGTCATTGCCTCACAAGACATTTTTATAAGCAATGTTACAGACAAAACTATTCTAAGACACGGGCAGTACTAGTTTAAGAACTGCAATCAGGGTGTAGTTATCAATAGTTCGTTGTAAGACTGGAAGGATATATGACGATCAACAGATGTAGATCCAGTAATACATCAATAGTCTTCACACTTCATTGACAACCTGGGTGACAGAATAGAGAGTTCACAGACAACATAATAAAAAAAAGGGTTTAGAAAACAGGACCAACAAATTGACAAAGTGGTCTGAAAGAAACAGGATGGGATTCATTATGGAAAAAAACCCAACTCACAATGTTCTTCAGTGAGGTAGAATAATCAGCTGCAAAAATACTAGATGGGAAACAACTGGCAGGGTGGCAGCTGTAAAGGGAAAAGTCTGAGGCACGTATTGCATTCTCAGCTGATAGTAAGCTGTCAATGCCAGGTGACTGGAAAAAAGCTATCATACTGAGGTGTATAAAGAGAAATATTTTTTGCAAGCCACATATTCTTTGGGATTGGCAAAGCCTTCACTGTCTACTGAGTCTAGTTTTGGGCCTTGCATTTCAAAGAAAAATTGGTCAATTAGAGAGATCCTACAAGGGAGCAACCAGATGTCTAATAATCATAACCTACAGAAAGAGCCAGATTTATTGTTCATAGGAGAAAAATGACTGAAGCTGGAATATAAGAATGGTCTCCAATACTAAAAAGCAGTTGTAAAGAGAAATGAAATAAGCCACTTTTCATGCCCTCAGTATATAAGAAAAGAAAAAAGGGTATTACATTCCAACAAGGAAAATTCAGTTGAGAAATATGAACATTCTCTAATAGTAAAGCTAATTGAATACAGGAATAGATTGTCAGTGGAAATTGTGAAATAGTCATCCTCAGTAAAAGGTTAAATCTGCAATGTTGTAGGATCAAAATGGGGAACATGAACCTTTGAAGTTCCTTCTAGGACTTTTTCTGGTTCTTTTGATCTTTGCCTCTTCAGCCCAACAGCTGTAAAGTAAGGACCTGCACTTTTATAATGTTAGTTCCCCATTTTGAATTTTGAAAGGATTTTTTTTTTTTTCTACTACAAATTTTATCTGTTAGTTTAGTTTATTATTATTTTCTTTCTTGCTTATAGGATCAGTTTGGTAGAGTCTCAAGGTTGTAAGTATGGCCTTAGAAGAATATTTAGTGCATCACCTGTGGCTTGCATTAGGATAAAAGGCCTCTAAGAAACAAAGCAGGTGATATTTTCTGAAGCATCTTACAGGACAGAGAAAGAAATGAGCGGAATTTGATGGAATTGATCTCATTCACCGAAAATGGGAAGGACACATGAGAATACAAATGTTGCAACCCCACTGACAGTTTGAGAAATTTATGTGACAATGCCATGTTCATATGGTAGGAATCCTATCATCCTTTCACCTCACGTACTTATATTCTCAGACTTTGCTGAATACTTAAAATCCATCCCTGCACTGGTTTTAAACCCAACCCCAAAACGCACTGGCATTTTATTTAAATTCCTGCCATAATTCTGCTTTCCAGATACTTCCTCCTTCTGGAACATACAGGTGGCTAAATATTTTTATATTCTATGTCTCAGATCTCTTTGAAAGCCCATTTTAAAATATTTTCACCTCTATTTATTAGATCACAGTTTTACAAATTGAGTTTCTGTTAGCTATTGTACTATTACAGTTATCGGGCATAGTGTTACCTTTCGTGTTACTTTCGTACGATTTTACTTCAGTGTTCTCACATTTCCCAGTTAAATGTTATAATACACATGCTTTGTCGAGTATTTATTTGTTGCTTCCTATTTACTCTCTCCTCTAGAAGAAAAGATGATGGAAAAAACAGGGGACTAGCTGTATTTTATTCAAATGTCTGTATATTTGCAAAGCTTTGAGTAGAATGACTCAGCCCATAAATATCCAGAAAGTTTGAAAATCATTGGGCATTTAATTCAGCAGCTATTTATGAAATTGTAAAGGAAGTTTTCCTTGGAGCAAGTAAGAACTCCACCCAATGCTTCTGCAAATAGTTAGTCTAGGAAGGGAAGCATAATAGTTATAGACAAAATACTGCCAAAGCAGTTCTCTGCTCCATTTCAGTATCATCAGCTGTTTAATGATCTGAGAGAGAAGATAATGGCATCAAATATTGACATCTGAACTGCTCCACTAGATATTAGTTTTCTGTATGCTATTTTGTTCTTTACCATTCACCCTCCCATACATACTTTTTTATTATTATTGGCTACTAGGGTCTAGGACTAAAGAAAATGTAGCCAAGGAAAATAGTCCTTGGTTTGGCAATTGAGACCAAAATTAATGTCAGAGATCAGAACCAACTGGGGAATTGCTATCTTGTTGAATGCTCAGTATGAAATGATTTGAGGGGAGAAGAAAAGGTATGGCTCATTAATGAGGCTGTTACGACATTCTGTAAATTTGAGGACAGAGAATCTGTGTTAAATGACTGTTCCCAGCCTCTCTTCTCCAAAACCACCACTGAGGACTAAAGAATAAGAGATGCAATAATAAGCGTTAGGCTGATGTGTTCCAATTTTCAGGTGACTAATTCAAATGCATTGTCCAAAATTAGCATCTTAGGTTTCCTGTACCACGCAGAGACACTTATATACCTCAGAGCATAAAGGTAACTGCATAAAGTACACAGAAATATACAGTATATGAAGCACATTAACACAATTTCAATGATTAAAACACAATTGTTGCTTTTAGTGGCCAAAGCAAAGAGCTGTCCTGTTGTGCGGATTTTTTTTTTTTAAGGATGTACTTAAATATAGTCTCTGGATATACTTCCATAAAAATAATAATTAAAATAATAATAATAATAAAAAAGCTTTTTTTCCTAGGGACTAAAGCACATAGTTTCTTATGATCATCCTTTGGGAACGCAATAAGGTACGGAAAGAATCCGCCCCCCCCCCCAAAAAAAATCAGAAATAATATGCAAAACAACGACTTTGTATTCCCGCTTCACTTAGGAAAGAGCTAGAATAGATTTATTTCATTTACACTAAATTCCCAAAGGATTTCATTTACACTAAATTCCCAAAGGGGACATAAGCGTTCAGTTGCCATTTTCAGATGCCTACATTGAAAATTAAGCTCCGAAAAACCCACACAGCACTGTTGCCCAATACTGGAAGTACATGACTTCCTCAGGTACCTAAACTACTACAGGTGTGTTTCCAGCACCAAAGTCTCCCTTTCTGAGCACACTCAGCCCAAAGTGAGCAGGCAGGTTTCTGGCACACATCTAACTACCGCTGGGCTCACAAACAGAGTATTCCTCCACTTATCTTCCTTAAACGACCAAAGCAAGTAGGTGCTTTAAGAGACGTCTGGGTTTATGTGGCGCAGAGACATCTGGAAAGAGCAAGAGCTGCCAGTATCTCACTGGATGGAGACTTTACTCCAGATGAAAGAGAACCAAGTTCAGTTCTCTGCCTCTGCCTGAGGGAACCTGATCCAAATTCTTCTGGTAGTCATATAATCCATTGTGGATACATCTCACCTATATTTAGCTGTATAAATGTGATTACCTGTCAGTGTCAGTACCTACAACAGCAATCGATTCTTGATGATCATTTTAGGATGGAGTCATTTAACTTATGGCTATTACTTTTTTTTCCCCATTGCCTAACTCTCTTAACTAAATTCCTGCTTCAGACCAAAATCTTTAATAGCTCTTTAGCACCTAAAGTTTCGCGAGATGAATTCCAGCCAGGGTATTTAATGCCACAGGTTGATTCTCTCTCGGTGTCTCCTCCCAAAATGATTCCATTTTCTGTGGAATAGCTTAACACATATCAGATATGTAAGATATGTTAAATATCTTATTTAAGACAGATACTGACAGCATGACTTTAGAGTTTAGAGGATCAGCATGCAGGCATTTGTGCTGCATCAGCAATTGTGCACTTATAATACACAGGCAATGGGGAAAAGGCTACTGACTTGAAAATATTTAGAGAATTTTAGAAAATTAGAGCTTTTGTTTAAATAAGTGTTTATGGGCAATATTTATCATTTCTCTCATGAGGAAAGTGTTGGTTTATTTCTTCTACAGGTGCATAGAAAAAACTGCGGTGAAATCCATTTCTACCTTTTACATACAACTGTATTTTTGCATGCTATTGCTGTGCCTACTGGATAGCCTTTAAAATAATTTAAAAGCAAAAGAAATATTGGCAATTAAGCCACATAACTCGTTTTGATAATGCTTTTAGGTAAAATGGGTAAAAAGGTTTGTTAAACTGTTCTTTTTCAGTATTGTTCTAGCAGCATAATATACACCACTCATCTGAAGTGGTGGTAAAAAAGTTCAAGATTTAACTATGTTTATACACTCTCTCATAATCAATTACTTCATTACTGGTTTACTTAGAAAAAGAATGAAAAAGGAACCTGTAGAAGAGCTGATGTCAGCAGAAAGGTTATAGCATACTTATCATATAAATCTGGAGAGCTAAGTGCATTTATCCCTTAAGACTTTACTTAAGAACTGGATTAGCAGCTTTTTTGATACTTTTCCCAAAACGAAGCACAGTTCAAGTCTTGTTAGTCTTTATAAGCCGTGAGACAAATAAAAGTAAATATGAGGATAATGTGCTTAAAAATTTTTTCAATCCTTCAGAATATTTCTTAGAAAATATGCAATATTCTTTTACAGAGGGCAGAGGGACAAAGATCATGTGATAATTCCCTACTTTCACCTTAGATATTCACAGCAGAGTCAGTGCCTGGCTCTGAAAATTCCCAAGAACTTGCTCAGTCTTTTTGCTTAGTTACTTATGGGAAAACCGAAGAGTGCAATGCCTCCACCGTTCCTAAGAGAGAACCGTAAGAAACTGAAGTGTCTCCACGTTGTAGCACATGTATTTGACACAGCTGTGTGTTTGCTTCCCCCTGTGCTTGTGCAGATTTACACCCAAGAGCGAGATCAAAAGAACAGTGTTTAGACTTGGGTAAGATGGATAGTAAGTTGCAGAAAGATTAAAATCGATGTTATAATTCAGTATGAAAATTACTATCATAGAAGAACAAAATGAACCCACAAGAACTTATTCAAAAAGGAAAGTCTGCTTGCATATATTTTTGCTATACCCATTGCTGTCAATTTAAATGAACAAAGGACAAGTTCTAGAATCAAAACTCAATTATTATTATATTTAAAAACATCACTAGTAATTCACAGTATTGTGAATCTTTCAACTCTAAAGACCAACTGATGACAGATATGCCTATTTATTTCTATTTATTTGTGACATCCATGGTTACAAGATCACTTTCAATGACAAGGAAAACTGCACCTTCATGCTGAAGAAAAATTATAGATGCTGTGAAGTTTTCAATGCTGGCTGCTGGGTTTTTTTTTCCTCTTCAAAATGAGAAATTTCATCATAGTCTGGTAACACATTAAGTCATAAGATACAATGCAGTTTTGAATTTTAAGTAAGTAGCAGGGTGCTGGGGCGGGGGGATATGCAGCGTTCAAGATTTTTCTGAATCTGTCTCTCACAAGAGAACTATTGGTAGTAGATTGAAGGACTGTTATAACTCTGCTATGGAAGAAAATTATATGTTTTTAAGATAAATGAGTACACACTGAATGTCTGAAAAATCATATCTTAAAAAATACATAGTTTTTCAATGGTAGGAGAAATCTTTTGGGTCGAAAGAGCAAAATCATATAATTTTAAAATCTCATTAAACTCAGTTTTTGAAGAGGAATGGGCAACAGATTAGGGGGGCTTGCTAGTTGACAGAAAGGTATGAAAGTTAACATGTTTGGCAGGTTGTTAACCTTTATAATATAAGGATGGATTTAGACTTGAGACCCTTAGATTTCTTCTTCTGTATGCTGCTAATAGTCATATGAATAATCATAAAGACATTCAAGACATATTCTATTAAAAAAGACTAACACGTGAGAACCAAAATTAGTCTTGACGCCAAAGTTCATTAACACCTAACACTATTTAGGAGTCAAATTAAAAGCAACGTCAAATATTTCTTAAAAGGAAATAAATATTTTAATATTATCTGTACCTTAATTAGCAATCTAATAGCAGCGGTTTTCAGGTCATACCTTTGCTTTTTACATATCATAAGAGCACTTACTGCTACTATAGTAAGATTTTCATCAGCGTGAACACAGATTTCTGTCCCAACAGCTCTTCCTGTGTGTTTGAACTTGACAATGTGGTTACTTTTGAGAACAAAAAAACCCCACTAGTATATACCTAACAGGTTATGTTTGTTGCTTATTATGAAAGCACTTACAATCTTGGATTAAAGTTGAAAACAACTTGAGGAAGAAAAGGATGAAGGGGCAGTAATCTGCATTTACGCTTCGACTATTTGAATCGATTGCACTTTATAATAAGTTTCAAACAAAGTACACAATAAAATGAAGTAGTAACAAACTGAAAAACTAGATTTTGTGAACTCTGCATGGACTATTCAAGGATGGACGCATCCTTAAGGTAATATATCTTCCAGTTACATCTTGCAAAGACCGTGTAGACCTAACTGAATAGCAAACTCAGTATTTTTATAAAAACATTTCTATGTAACTAGTTAGGTTACTTACATAAATTTGATTTTGGATTGGACAGTAAGCGAATGTCTACACTTCAAGCTTCTGTTTCACTAGTAATCTGATAAATACACTGCTGATTTCTAGTTTCACCCACAAAGACTTGGAAGTCTCACTCATGCTCAATTTAAAATCCTGGATTTGGCTGCTTTAGGGTGGCTTGCCGTGATTACCTATCCTACCGGCCCGTCTTTCTCTTTCTGAAATGCATTTTCCTTTTGGCTTTCTGCCCAAATACTGTTAAGAAGCATTAGTTCCCAAGGCAGGTCTTATCCTTTTCCAGTTAAATAGAGTAAGAAGTGCTGATTCTACTATTTTACTGATATCCTCACTATATTATTCTTTATTTTATGACTTGTCTCTGAAACCTCCCTGACCTAAGAACTTGCTGTTCATCAAGTGACATGATCTCTCCTTTCACATAATTATAAAAGAACCCAACAACCCCGTTACTTTTACTTCCACTTCACTGATCCAAACACTGTTTGAATGTAAATGTTATAAGCTAGTATTTTGTCTGAAAGGAAAGCAAGATAACACTCTTTTAGCCACAAGGAAATGTTTTGATATTTTTTCTGGCGTTCTTTAGAAGGATAGTTCTCAGTCTTTCAGGGCAAGTGAAAACAAGCCAAGTATCCTCAACAGGTCTGACATGTCTGTTGACCGGGAGCACACTTGGCTCCTTTTGTTGATGCTATATGAGACAAGCTGGCCCACTGATTTCTTCCTGTCCAATCTCATTTTTTGTAGAAAGATACTGTGTAATTCTCTGTCTTGGTTTTGGTGACGCTCTCACTTGTCCAGCAAGAAACGTCAGCGTCTTGCACAAGGTTTCATATGACTAGACATTAGCAAATGTAAAACCTATGAGAAAGAGAAAAGAATACTTTACATTCCTCTAGGATGAATGTTAAAAAATTGTATGTTGTAGAGTAATTTTTTAAAGCAATAATATTTTAAAATAATGTTGATAAGGAAAAAATGATACAAATGTATGTTCTAAGCATAGGTGCCAGACTGGTTTTATATCTAGAAAATAAATTATTTAGACAATATGAAGTATCACTGATATTTTTTTCAGACTTCCGCAAACATTAGATATGATAACACTTGAAAAGTTGCTAGTTTAGATAAAAATGTTTAACATTTATTACTACAGTAATTGAGGTGGAGACAAAACTAGTTAAAGGGAAGAAAGCAACATATTTTGCTGGAAGGAAGTTACTCATGGAATTCCTTAAGAATCTTTTCATTAGTGAACTTGGTACACAGAGCATGAGTACATTAACAAACTTTTCCATGACACAAGATTAGGAGGATAAGAATACCATATAAGAATACGTGGGCCTTCAGAAATAATAGAATTAGAAAAAAAAGTCACACAGTTAGGGAATAATGTTACTAACTGGAGAGGGAATAGGAAAAGACATGACAGAACTAGGTTTACTTGTTGATAACTGGAAGATGCCAGCATAATGAAGGATGCAACATGCAAATATTATGTGCCATACAATGTATTTGCAGAATGGACAAATCCTTAAGGTAATGTATCTTCCAGTTACATCTTACAAAGACCTAACTGAATATCAAACTCAGTATTTTTATAAAAACATTTCTATGTAACTAGTTAGGTTACTTACAGAAATTCAATTTTGGATTGCACACTAAGTGACAGTATTACTGCAACTCTCTAAGGAAGAATATTAAACCTTATCTAGAATACTCTCTGCAAAATCAATCATTCACCAAAACAGATAAATGCAAACTGGAATAAGTCTGAAGCAGTGCTACCAGGATGAAAGACGAATTTTTAGAAGAGAACTTCTACCTTGGTTCACATTTCAGTTTGTTTAGCCTGAAAATATGAAAGCCTTGTGACGCTTATCGAGCAAGTCCCCATGGATATGTTTCCAAGCACATTAACGACAAAAGGTGACTGTGAACAGCCATCACAGATTTACAAGGGGCAAATTGCTCTTGACCAATCTGATTGCTTTCTATGAGGAGTTAAAAGCCTCTGTGGATGGTGGAGGTGGTGGAGAAGAAGCATTGGAAGACATTTATTTTTGCTCTAGTAGAGCTTTTGACAAAGTCTCCTATAGTATCCTTGTAGCCAAACTGGGGAAAGATCGACTGGATGTGTGAATTACAGGGTGCATGAAAAACTGGCTGTGCAAATGGGAATGAAGAATCAAGACTAACGGTTCAAAGTAACTGGCAACCCGTTTGCCCTACTATTCCTAAAGAATTGATTCTGAGGCTAGTGATATCTAACATCTCTGTCAGGGATGTGAATGATAGTTCAAACTGAACCTCCAGTAAGTTAACAAATACCAGATTTTTCTGGGGGAACAGCTGATATGCTTGAGGTCAGAGCTACTATTCAGAAAGACTTTGACAGGGGGAGAAATGAGCCATCATAAACCTCATGAAACTTGGCAAAGACCAAGTCCTGCATCGGGGACGGAGCAACAACATGCAACTGTGGTAGCTCTGAAGATGTCTTCAGGGTCCTGGTAGATGACATGTCAACACATGACAATGTCTGCTCTACACTAGGCATCCTAAAAGTGGACACAACATCCCAGATGTGGCCTCATGAGTAGAGCAAGAATCCCTCTACTTGCTGACTAGAAGGTATAATCACTTCCCTGTACCATGCCACCCATACCCTTCATAGCATGCCAGAACAGCCAGTTCTGGTAGGCTGCAATGCACTCTTCATGTTATTTCAGGCACACTTAGTACAAAACCACACACACACACACGCACAAGTAAGAATTGTGTGCTAGGGCCGTAGGAGCACCACATGGGGCTAAGAGGAGACTCGACATTACATAGCCAGATCTAGCCAATCTGCTCTGGAAGAGCTAATGCAAAAATGGACAGGAGCCAGTCCATGAGCTACCTAAGGTCCCCAGACCTCTTCAATTCAGCATTGCAGATATCACAATTAGAGTAAATGGCAGATACCCAGAGAGGAAGTATAAGAAAAGGAGAATAGTACAGTGATACTTTTCCTTCGACATGTTTCCAACTGCAGCAGTCTGTGGTTTAAGGATAACCTGATCCCCTGTATATAACTGCATTTAACAGCCTCGCTACAGCTTTAACAGACTTTGTGCTGATAACTTATGCAATTGCTCTTTTATACATCTGGCCACAGCAACATCCTGCGAGTTCACACTTGTTCTGCGATTGTGGGTCATGTGAGAAAAGTGCTTACTTATGTTTCTTTTAAACTTACTGCCTGACAATTTAATTGAATGCCAATAAGTTTTCCTTGTACAATAAAATATAGTGACCCATCATGACCTAACCATTTTCTCCATATGTTATGGAGATCTCCAGCATCTCCTTTGACCTCAATCAATCATCTCCTTTCACTGTTGAAGACTCTTAGTCTTAGTCTATTTAATAATCCTTCTTGTGGTTGCATGGAAGTCTGTATTTTTGATGATCTTTTGCACATTTTCAAGCTCTTCTAATCTTTTTTGTTAGAGGTGAGCAGAACTGAATGCAATGTTCAAGATGAGGGCAAAACGTTTAGTTGGACAGTAGTATAATGATGCTTCTTTTTCACTGGCCATTCCTAAAAATTGCCGAAAGTTTTATTGGTCTTTTTTAAAGTTGTTGAGAAGTGAGATTTAGTAACTGTCCTCTAAGAACTCTTTCCTGAAAAGTAATATCGAATCTATAGATCATTATTGTGCACCCACATACTTACTGTTACATACAGCTATAACTATAATATAGATTAGTTAGGTTTATTTTAATTTCATTGTCCTTAATAATTTGATAGGGTCAACAACTTAATCACTTCAGTTTTACCTCCCTTCTGCTACCTTTTTTTTTCCCTTTGGTCATTCATAAAGAGGTTAAAGAGCACAAGTTTCATCTCACGCTTGAGCGGAACCTTTCTCCTTTGGAGATACCGACCATTTATTCCTAACTTTAGCCTCCAATCCTTTAAACAGTTATTACTCCCCTAGAAAACCTGAGGAAGACTGACTAAAGTTTCTTCTTGAAAATCAAGTATATTTAACACTTTTATAAATCCCTTTTCTGTGATTTTCTGTAAACAAAAGATGAATAATTCTCTTCTCTGTTGTAATTATACAAATGCTTACAACTTCTTTTCCAGTAGAGAGGTCAAACTAACAGGTCTATATTCCCCTTAGTCTTTTAAGGTCACCTTTAAACAGTCGTTTTGCAGTTGTCATCTCCCACTACTCTGAAACTGATGAAATTTAAGCAACAGGGTATACAATTACTGTTAGTTGTTAACAGTACTTTTTGCCAGCAGGCAAATTTAAAGGAAGTTCCTTCCAACTCCATCCCCAGAAAGAAAGCAGTAAGATTAAATAAAATGAAAAGTCATTTAGCCAGGTGCTGGTTTTGCCTCTATTTTACCTGCATTCTGGTTTGTTTGTTTGTTTGTTTGTTTGTTTGTTTGTTTGTTTTTAATAAGTCATCACTCAATTGCAATTCAAGTTCTCACACTTTTGGTTGCATTTCCCTCTGGAGTGTTTTTCAAAACTGTGTAACTTCAAAGCAGAACCTAAACAGAAAGCAGTAAAACCATAATACATCCAATTCTAAACATAAAGCATATTCACCATTTACTTTTTGTTTCCTTGTTCTGTTTCATCTGTTTGGCCTCTATCTGAAGCTGTTACCACCTGCTTATCAGTCAGTAGACCTAAACAAACTTACTGGCCATCAAAGAGTTTGACCATACCCACAGATGAGACGCGAGTGTTGTGTTCTTGCAGCACTATACTATTAGCAAAATTATTTTCCTAGTCTTAGCCTGGAAGTCTGACTTATTTGCAAAGGGAATTTCTTGAGTCAGCTGCATCTCATCTTACTGATGATGGCCATGCCATCTCTCCTTGATCCCAGCAGAGTACTCTGTTCCACTACATCAAGTCCCAGGCACACAAGAGGATAAAGCTGAATATCTGTTTTCCTACCATAGTCTTCACTCTTTCTAAACAACTGCCTATAGTCATAGCTCAGGTTTCCTAATATCCTGCTGTCCCTGAACACAGCTTCCCAATCTCAAGGTGATATTGCTGCATTGACTATACGGCAACTGTTTTCTTGTGATGTTGATATCATCACTGTCTTCAGCTCTTTTTGTGGAAATATTGTCTCTGAAATACTTTCACGTATTTAAACAAGCTTCAAACAAAAATGAAAAATACTCTAGTTACAGAGAAAAAAATAATTTCAAAGCATATTCTTTCTGATAACACATTTTTAGTGCTGAAAACCCGAATACTGTTAGTAGAGGTAGCATTTAAATCAAATCTCCACTTCAATACACAGTGCCATTTGAATGGACTCCATTTAAAGAAGACTTACAAACATACAAGGTAAGTTAATCAGCTCTCTGTAGAAACATGTGTAGAAATTATCATTTTCAAATGGATAAACATAAGAATTGTTAACATTGACATCACTCCAAAACCAGGTTTCAGGTTACAGAGAACAAAATCAACTTATGGAATATTAGTAACACTCCATCTCACATACATAAATATTCAATTCTGTTCCCATCCCTTTACACCTTGGAAAGGGATGAACTGCAGTTACTACTTTATCAAAGTAACTTATTTTATGGATTAAAAGTGCACCTGAATTTATTGCCACAAAACTGCATTTGTTAGAGAAAGATTTTTCAAACAGCTCTCAGTGTAAAGGGGTGGAATTCTTTGTGGAGCATCTTTTGAATACTGAGATTGGTTGGCTTAAGCAACAGAAGTTTGTTTTATTTTTGCTTCCAATTATAAGTCCTGATCCATAACTATATCCCTAAAATTGCACTTGGCCCACAGCCCTTTAATTTCAACATATCTCACGTGGGAGGGAATACAGTTATAGTATATATAATTTGTATATAGGATTTGGCTCTGGATATGTGATTTTCAGATCAAGATTCAGATAGAAATACATATGCAAATTCACATATAAGTTTATAGTTCTTTTTTCATTCCACAAATCTGCAGTGTACTAGCAGATAGTGAGTAAATTCATTTCCTACAATATTCAAAACTGAAAGAGCTGCAAAAGGATCAGGACTTAAGCTAAAATTTATTCATTTTGGCTTTTTTTGTCCCTAAAGTAACAAGTATTTCTCTAGAATGTAATCACAGATATCTTTTTAAAGCCAAAGTCACAGTAAAATGTCCCTTGCCATTTACAGAGACCGATAAAACAGCTGCTGACAGTCACAGAGATTGCGCATCAAGTGCCTTCTACCAGGCAGTCAAGGAACTCGGTACCAAACTTCTGACTGACTCTACCATAACATAATCAGTGGCCCTTCTTGTAAATACAATTTAACTTCAGAGACAAGGAAGGTAGGCTTTATATACTCCAACTATATATCTCTTTTCATTGTAGGTGTCTACATTTCAGCTAGCCACATCTACACTTAGGCTACGGTACTTTCAAAGTCAGAGGAGATAAGTGACATTGCGGGGGGATTCATCTGACATAGAGAAGCCTGCACTGGGTAAAATGAGTATGATCATGACATTACTGAAAGAAATGTTGCCATCTTCCAAGTCACATGCGATCGCATCTCTTGTTTCTCTTCTACCAGATGTACATGTATGTGCATTCACCAATGTCATTTCTCTGTACTTAATGGAGATAATTTAGCTGCCTTGTAGAAATTCTTGACTATCTCTCCTACCTACAAATACATCCTAGCTGACAACTTAGACAATATGACTAATTTAAATGGCTTAGAAATTAGATAAGATGAATCGTAGTGCTCACTTCTAGCTAAGCTGAGAAAAAACCGTATGCTAGTGTGCGTCTGAATCATTCCCAACAGCTCCAGGCACAAATTCAAAACTGCGACAAATAGTAAGGACCTCTACTGATCTCACCGATATTTGAACCAAGAATTTTTACTGTGTAAAATCACATTATAATTTTGGATTCAATTGCCATGTGGAAGTTGTTCCCATGTTTATCACAACATCAACAGTACTCTGAATTTTCACCAATCTTTCCTGTAGTGACTGAGATTGGGAAGAATCTTGTACAAGGAGTGCAAGAGCCTATTTCTAACAACAAGATAGAAAGATCAAGATCTTAAATTGTTGTTTCCATTAAACTTCCTAATGCTGACTCAATTAGTTCAGAATATCAAATTCAAATATTAATGCACTAGTGGAATAAGTTTGGCCTGAACAGTATAATGTAAAAAGAGACCATTACTCTCCATGATGTCACTATAGATGGGCAATCATTTTTAATGAATAATTTATTTGATGAATTTTGTCCTTTTCTCTGGTCATGAAGACTTCGTACTCTTCTCAAAGATAACACTCAAGACTGAGCAACAAAAAATCCATAATACATTTTTCTTTGTGCTCTGAAAAAATTGTGACTTATTTTATATTTTAGTATTTCTAGTTTGAACAAATTTTGATTAGAAGTTTACATTGTATTCTATGAGTGAAGGGAATAGTTTTTGAAAAGATGAAAATTGCAGTGTATAATTTTCTGCAAATACTATGTAACATTTGTACACAATTCAGAATTTACATTAAGCTTCTTTCCAGTTCAGTTACAGCAACAATCCAATATGAGAAATACCTAGTTAGAGAAAATGTTGGTTATAAAAAACCTGAATAAATATTATAAATACGGTTGTAATATATTCCTAGTTATTAACAATATGAAATAAAGTTGATAATGGCAAGCAATCATCTCATTCCTACATTATAACATAAAATGAGCTGTTTCCTTCATTCCCTTCCAAAGAATATTGAGAGCTTTGTTTGCAAAGCTAATCAGAAAAAATAGTACGAAGTCACAGAAATTCATAATCAGGCTTCTGAAAAGTATTTCATCACAGAAGTGAAACAATAAATGGTACTTAACAATGAGTACTACTCAATGGCAATTTCTTTAACAACTCTTAGTTTACTTTATGCCATTGTCTTACAGAGAACTGCACAGAAGACTAAAGTTCACATAGAATATTCATAGGAGTCCCCCAGGTTGGTTTCGGATCTTTTGCAATCTTTGAGAACTAGATTGCATACAAAAAAATGCCAGGGTAATCAGGATCAATATTCCGCAAGTGCTGATTCTCAGTAGGAACTTACTGACACATTTCTGGACACTTAAATAAAATCATAGTGTTAATAAAAAAAGGAGAGTCAATCAGAAAATTCCATGATCACAATGTGCAGGACTTTCTAGCAACTATATAGATATACAGAAAAAAAAGAAAAACAAATGCGTATGACTGCTAACAAAAAGCTTTATGCGACATCATAAAATGGTAAATATTTTGACTATGTTTTAATAGAGTGCTTTATTTTGTGAATGAACATATTCAGAATTTCTCACTTTTCACAAAACAAAAACTCCCACAAACTGAAAATACTTAATATATCTGTCTGAATTGCAACAGAAAAAAAATATTCTCTAATTTCTTTGCCTTCAATTATAGCTATTGAAAAAGTATTCCTCTCATCTCTCTGTAAATTGCTATTTACAGGTGCTATTAGATTGTAATCAATGTGATTGATACCGCCAACACTCTAATACACATCACTCCAGAGTGCAAACTCACATTCATATACAGACACAAATTTTCTACTTTGTGTGTTTCATGAGTATAGTACATAATGTTGTGTAAGGTGTTGACTAATCACTTGTTGAGTTGCTGTTTCCACCTTGCAAATTGAATTACACCTATTTAAATTTAAAATTAATTCCATGAGTAACTCCCTCCATGACATCTATTTTTCAAGAGCAGGGAGGTCACATTTCAAGGACAAGGAGTGGTTACTTCTTGCTACACCACCAATCTGGCAGACAGTCAAATGCCCAGTTCTGCTATCTGCACTAATTTTTAGGGTTTCTTTTCTTTCAGGCCCCTGAAATCTGTGACATATATGGAATAAGATCACATTTCTTTTCAGTCTGTTTGAATGGTCAATAGAATTTACCAGCTTAAATATATACAGGCACATATGTATATACACACTAATACACATAAATAAATATACACCCACATGTACACTAACATATTTTGCATAATTTTTTTTCCCAAAAATAATTTTAGCTCGTCTAAAATTAAAGCATGTTTGGCTAGGAAAGCCAAAGCCCACCTGAAGCTGAATCTGGCAATGAGCAGGAGAGGCAACAAGAAGGACTTCTACAGGTATATCAACAGCAAATGGAAAACTAGGGAAAGTGTGGGCCCACTGCTGTATGAGAGTGGGGACCTGGTGACACAGGACTTATTGAAAAGGCCGAGCTGCTCAACACCTTCCTCACCTTGATCTTTACTGGCAAGACCAGCCTTCAGCAATCCCTGCCCTGAGACCTATGAGACAGCCTGGAACAAGGAAGACTTAACTTTGGTGTAGGAGGATCAGGTTAGGGAACATTGAAATTAAATGGATATACACAATCTGGATCTCCATGGGTGCTGAGGGAGCTGTTATCTTTGCAACACCACTCTCAAATATCTTTGAAAGGTCATGACAAGCCAGGGAGGTTTCTGAGGTCTGGAAGAAAGCAAATGTCACTTCTATCTTCAAGAAGTGCAAGAAGGAGGACCCAGGAAACTACAGGCCTGTCAGCCTCACCTCAGGCCCCGGGAAGGGGATAAAGCAAATAATCCTGAAAGCCATTTCTAAACATATGATGGACGAGAAAGTGATTTGGTGTAGTCAGCATGGATTTATGGAGGGGAAAGCATGCTACACCAAACCAATAGCTTTTTACAGGGAATGACTAGCTTGGTGGGTGAGGGCAGAACGGTGCATGTATTTTATCTCGACTTCAGTAAGGTCATGACCTGGATGATGGGACAGAATGCACCCTCAGCAAATTTGCAGATTATATAAAGCAGAAAGGAGTGGCTGATACACCAGAGGGTTGTTCTGCCATCCTAACGGACCTCAACAGGATGGAGAAATGGACTAACAGGAACATCATGAAGTTCAGCCAAAGGAAACTGAAACTCCTGCATCTTGGGAGGACTAACCCCATGCACCAGTCCAGGCTGGGGGCTGACTGGCCAGAAAGCAGTTTTGCACACAAGGACCTGGTGGACAAGAAGTTGACAGTCCAGAGGGCCACGCTGCCATCCAGCATGACCTGGACAGGCTGGAGTGCTGGGCAGAGAAGAACCTAATGAGGTTCAACAAGAGCAAGTGTAGGGTCCNTCTTTACGGTGAGGGTGACTGAGCACTGGAACAGGCTGCCCAGGGAGGTTGTGGAGTCCCCTTCTCTGGAGATTTTCAAGACCCGCCTGGATGCAGTCCTGAGTAATGTGCTCTAGGCATTCCTGTGTCAGCAGGGGAGTTGGACTAGATGATCTCCAGAGGTCCCTTCCAACTCTAAAAATTCTGTGATTCTGTGAATATGAACCAGCAATGTACCATTGCAGCAAAAAAAACCCACCGCTTCCTGGGCTGCATTAGGAGTGTTGCCAGCAGGTTGAGGGAGGTGATCCTTTCCCTCAGGACTGGTGAGGTCACACCTGGAGTGCTGTGTCCAGCACATGAGACACACGCAAATACCAGAGAGAGTCCACCGAATGGCCACAAAGAAGGGCTGGAGCACCTCTTGTGTGAGGAGAGGCTGAGAGAGCCAGGACTGTTCAACGGGAGAAGAGAAGGCTCAGGGTGATCTTTTCAGCGTGTACTTGATGGCAGTAAAGAAGCCTGAGCCGGACACTTTTCAGTGGTGTACAGTGGCAGGACAAGAGGCAATGGGCACAAACTGATACACAGGAAATTCTATTTAAATGCAAGAAAGAACTTTTTTACTGCAAGAGCAATTGGACACTGGCAGAGGTTGCCCAGAGAGGTTGTGGAGACTCCAACACTCCAACCTTGGAGTTAGTCAAAACCCAGCTGTACTCCATCCTTGGCATCTTGCTCTCATTGACCCTGATTTGGACAGAGGGGTTGGACTAGATGGTCTTCAGAGACTCCTTCCAACCTCAGCCATTCTGCAATTCTGTATATTGAAGTAATCAGTAATTTAATTCAGGGAATTGCTGCTGCCACCAGCAGTATAGTTTCCGTGCCTTGACTTTTTTGCCATATTAAGTGCATCAGCAAGAAAAGAATCTTACGTCCTGAAGAACAGAGTCCCTAGCACATGCATGCATAGGTACATATGAACGTGTATTTTTTTCTGTATGTTAACATGAGTAATCCTCTGTATAAAACCTAACAACATTCCTTGTACAAAAGTTTTTAAAAGTTAGTGTTTTTTTCTGACTTAGGACTATCAGGACTTTAAGACGTGGTTAAATAAATCAAGGTAATTCACAATAGAAATCACTCACGATTATATTTTGAAAGGGGTTTTAACTATTTTCTGTATCTCTGAATTGTTGCAATTTTCTCAAAGCTCTCACAATAATCATTTTCTATTTTATTATAACTCAAGGCTATTTTTTCCCCTAATCAAATATCCCCTGATACAAAGCAGCAATCCTAACTGGCATTTTTAAACCTAATTATATTATTTTAATGGGCTTGGATATACAGATGCTTCAGTAATTTAGCGTAATTCTCTCAGGCTTGGTTAGGAATAAAGAAAAGAAAAGGAGACAAAGCTTACTTTTAAAGTTTGCCATGCTGCCTCGAGAAGAAACAATAAAGAGTGATCAAATTTATGTATAGTCTTGTTACAACTGAATACGTTAATTACTTTTTATCAAAACAATTTGATGTTACTAGGAAACAGAGCGACAAAGGCCACAGGTGGTAATGAAAGAAGGATGCCTTATCAGAAGTGACTAATAATGCTTGAGTTGCCAAAGTAACCAGATTGTCTCCTAAAAATGTATGCTTTGACATTCACTTATCAATGCTACTGAAATGCAACTCTTATCATGTCCGCATAGCAAATTTCATTTCCTTCTAAGTGATGAATATGCAGATTCTTCCATTATTTGAATGTCTCATTCATTTCTTTTTCATACAAACAGGAAAAGAAATTATTCTTGTGGGTAGATTTCACTCTCTGAAAGAGATAGGCAGTGGCTTCACTGATCTGTCTTTCTTACAGTTTTGCTTTCGGGTTGTGGGTGATTATGCAGTAGTTTCACTTTGGATTATGGAGTAATAATTTCTCTTTCCTTTACCAAATTCTTTTTGTTATATTGTCATACATCACATTGCCTCTTTTAGTCACATACTGCTATTACATATGACAAAATATATTGAATATGCTATTTCCTAGAGAATCAAAGAATTCTGTTTCAGATTTGCTTTATATCTGTACTGCTGTAAAACCTCAGAAAATTGGTTGGAGCTGAGTCACAAGAGTCTTATACCTTTAGTTGCCATTTTCATCTCTGCAGTAAAGGCAAATGTACATATTTCTTAGCTTTCTCCTATACAATCATAGAAAACTTCTGATTATGGGTTCTATCTGTTATCATGACAGCTACATGGCTGCACACAGAGCTGCAAAAAGGGAAAATGCCTTCTTATGGGTCCTTTGAAACAAAACCAGGCTACAAGAAATGCCCTGGCCGCAGTACAGCACTGTTGATCTTTTATTTATTTCTTGACTTCATATTGCATACGCAGCTGGTCAGCAGGTCCCAGACCAGGTGGTGCAGCACTTCTTGCACAGGGATTCATGGAATAGGAGAGGGACCGTGGCACTGTACAGCAAATACACAAGTGCAGCGGTAAAGAAGCGTGAGATAGGAATCAAAAGAGGAGAAGGGCAGGAATATCATGTTCAGCGCATGAGATTTGACAGATCCGAATTACATAAAGCCAACTATTTTGACTTGCTTCAGTTTTGTTCTTGGAACACATATAAATGATTACCAACTGAAAGACAAAATCAAATCCTACTTCCTTTGTTGACATGAAACAAAAGTATGAATTTCTCACCTTCAGAAATTGGCCATGAAAAATGTCTGTATAATTTTCACCAACACGGGCATACAATATCGTCTTGGGAACAAGTGACTTCAGATATTTCAAAGTAGGAAATAAAAATATTTCTCAGCTGTTGAATACTGCAGGCTGCTCTCAGTATAAGGTATGTGACAAATATAAACAGATCTCACTGGAAATTCAACCAATGAGTTCTCAAATTTATCAAGAACAACATTTGAAATTCCAGGTAACACTTTTCTGTTAAAGAAATTTTTTTTTTTAATGTGCAGTACTGATTGTCTAATGGGATAAGATTTATCTCCTCTAATTTCAGACATCTAAAAATTAAATGTCTAAATCTAAGTGTAAGGATATGTACAATGATGGAGAAAAACAGACTTCAGGAGAAGGAAATTTTTTTGACCCATGTAGATACCTATTTCAGGATGAGATGAATTGCACTCTGAAAACACTTATATCTCTTCCTTGACTGTAAAGGGAAGCTGGGAGTTCAAGCTTGGACACTGAAGTTTCAGTTACTTAAATTATGGTCTAAAACTATCCATGGTGACTGCAGGATACAAAGGACTGTTCAAACAACTGACACTTGTTGTGAATGTAAAAGCACCAAGTTGAAACACTCTATAGTACATGGCTATCACAGAAAGTAAACATTAATCTTGAGAAATGTAGCCAAGAAATCTTTTTGAAAAAGAAAAATGTATTAAAATGTTTGGGAATAATTTAAATTATCAATGGCTAAAACATTTTGTGAACCTGTTCTACAAAAGCCTCGTATCAGTAGCATCTAAATCTTAAAAGCAGATCAAAATGTTATAAAAATATATTTCCCACTAAGAAATCTGCCAACTTCTGTAGTCTTTAGTCTGACGTTGCTTCATTACCCCATTGATATAGTCCTACTGAATGCAGCATCAATGGGCCTGTTTAGAGAACACGCTACTCCTCAGTATCTCAAGGGTGGCCAAATCTGGCTTTGCTCAGGTACTGCTTTTTTCCATTGATATCAAAACACTTAGTCTAAGACTGAAATTAAATTTGCAGGTCAGCCCCTATCTTCTTCATGAGAAATCATGAGCAGACTGAAGGTTGCAACAGAAACTAGGCCTAGAGAGGATTTTAGATCTCCAGGTGACAAATTAGCACTAGTAAATATTCAATCAAGTGCTAGTAAAGATCTTAGGCTTTCCATTCATCATCTTCCCATGTATCAGTATTATTAATTTTTGGACCGAAACAAATGAAAACAGACTGAATAATTTACAAGCAAGTACTGAAAGTTACAATTATTCTTCTGGAGTCCTCCTCCCTCCAACCCCTCCCCTCCCCTGCAAATGCTACATGCTATGAAAGCTAAGATATGTATGTCTATTTATTTACTTTTTTTACTATAGTTCAGATCCAATTAGACTTGTTTTCTTAAAAGGTTAATACCATCTCATAAGCTTTAATTTCTTCTTGAATACTTCATTCTAATGTTTTCCAGTTAAGCTAGTTGGTCAAGAATGCATCAGAATCCAGAATATTTTTGATTCCCATAAAGTCCTAAGTGTTGCTGAATCTGAAAATCCTGGTTGTAACTCACAATAGGCTCCAGAGTGGACTGCTTAAATCAGCAAAACTGATTAGGTTGGAGGCATTAGTCTACTGAAATAATTCAGAAAAGCTATTCTACCTGACACTGAGGGAACTCTGTTACCCAAAAACTGCCTCAAGGGACCTAATCCCTTTTGCGGGCAGCCAAAAACTTCACTTACAGTGCTTGCAGATAATGGATTACTGGAAAGTTTACATTTATTATGAACTGTAGACTTTAAAATCAATGGTTTACAAAATCACCACATCAACACTTCTGACTTAGAACAAAAATGCATGCAAGATGTAAATATAAACCTGTATGCATAAAATGGTCTGGGCATAATATGTCTACCTCCTTCAAGCTATCACACACCATGTCCAATGTTAATATTTATAGCATTAAGTATATCTCTTAATTAAAGTACTTATTGAAAAAGTTTTATAATACTAGAAGAGATGAAAGACAACAGGATTGGGATTACGCAAAGAATATATGCAGACTACTAGTGTGATTTATGGTAATTTCTTACCCAGTTCCTTTTATTGTTGTTGCTGTGAATAATACAGTAAGTGATGAATATTAATATTTTAAAAGGAATAAGCAGCAAAGCAGATTCTGGCTGAATAGTACTAATCTCTCACTGGAATGTCTCACGTCTAACCAGACTAGACGTGTGAGCCCGTATGAACCTTACTTAGAACCTTTCCTTTTCTGTCTTACATTGTTGTTGTTATTAAATAATAATAGTTCCTGACGTACCCAATGGAACAAGGGTGGCCATGTTGTTAAACACACAGTACGAGGCACACATGGCACTCCTGCCCAAAGAATTAGTTTACACAAGGAGAGTGGGGCCAAGGGGAAAGGAAGGAAGAGACAAAGCGATTTGCTTAGTCAGTGGCAAGTCAAGGGCAAAAACTAAATCCAGGTCCTTCCGGACTGATATCCCTTGCTCTCAAGTCATTTAGCTCCACATTATCATATAGCCTTATTTGAAGTCTCTCACTTTCCCATAGTAGTGATCATTTATTATTTAATGTTGAGTGAAAATGTTATTGTACTTGCTTTTAAGCCATAGCATTGCATGCTATCACCAAGACAAACCAAACCAAACCAAACAAACAAAAAATAAACTTTCACATATAGTCTTGAGCATACAGTAACAAATGTGTTATTCCCATCTGCTTCACATCACTAATTATTTGGTGTGAAATTTTTCCAATGCCTTGGGAATTTGCATAGAAGAAATACTCGCATAGATAAAAAGTGTTAGTCTCTCAATTTGAATACAAATTCAAAGTCACACTCCAAAAGCCCTCACAGCTACACTACTTAGTTCTTACCAACACATAACTTCTACCATGAAAAAATTTTAAATATCACTGATTTATAAGATCAAAGGTTTGGGTGCTTTAATCAATCCCAAGTCCACCCTGAAGTGAGACTGTGGTCTTATGCAGGATGAAGAATGGTATCCACGCTGGACAAGAACTGCTCTTTGTGCCAAGGAAATCTCTCTCAGAACCAAATACACAGTTCTTGTCTGTCTCCCACTTCTCAATGTCTCTGCCATCATTGAAAGATCTTGGTCTAATCTGCTCTTGAATTCTCATTCCAGTGCTTCAATGGCCCTAGTGTTAGGAAGTTTATGATGTCGTATACCTACTTCTTTTTTTTTTTTTTCATAAATCTAGAGAACTTATAATTTAATTTTTATGTTTTAATAATTACTTTTTTCCCATGTTTCCAGTCTTTTTCTTAACTGAAAACCTTCAGTTTCCTCCACCTTTTCTCAGAGGTTATATTGTCTCATAATTCTTATTTCTGTGGCTGGATTACCTGCAATTGCTTTTTCTCAGTTGTGTCCAAACCTGGACAAAATGCCCCTGCATCACAGCACAGAGTGTATTTATGTATCTTTCTGAAAATGCTCCTGCCCATCCATCTGACTATATACTTTGGGGGTTTTTTTGGCAATGTCATGCCATTTTTGACTTCTGCTCAGTTTGTAGTGCCTTGTGGCCATAGAAATATTTTTCTTTAAAATGTTACATAATCAGCCATTCCCTAGCCTGTACTTGAAATGCTATTTCTCCCAGATTCTTTTTTTTTTTTTTCGTTTAAATTCACCCTATTTTCTTCCCAATGGTTCCTCCAACATATCAGAATCTTTTCCTTTAATGTTGCAGGTTCAACCGTGAATAGGTTAGTGTCACTGGAAAACTGAATAAGCATTATTCCTATTGTCTCATCCAAATCAATACCATGAATATTAAATAACACTAGACATAGACCAGACCCCGCAGAACCATTCCAACACATTCACCTAAACCAACACGGAAGCACTGATAACTACTCTTTGAGAATGACTTTCCAATCAAGGTTATGTATAGCCTGCTAACAGAGTTGATAACCAGTAAATATACAAAAATAGGATAAAAGCCCAGAATGGACCTCATGTGACTCAGAATGTATTGCAAATTTATAAACACATGCAGCCTGACAGCACTGTTATATATGTGTTAAGAGAACATGAACAGAGAAAGAATCTTTCTTATTCAAAACACTAGTCACTCTTACAGCGTGAAAAATGATTTTCCAAGACTCTCTTATTAGCAACATCATGCATTATACAACAGCACTGCTTGTTCAAACTGTTTTTCTGATAAGAAACACTGCATTTTAAAAAGCAACCTCTATTTTAATATTTAATACCTCAGCATATCTAGATCTCCAAAAGTAGCAAGCTATTTAGGCAAGTAGTGCACTTCGTGTAATGTTAAAAGCATTTCTGGCATTTTATGTTATCTGCTTTTTAATGACTGTATTTTCCTAACATTAAAAATGAATTAATATCTCTTTCCTTAAGTAGTCTGCTGAATGCTGAAAGAGTAAATCTGACAGGGTTACTCATACCTTGCGTATACTGTAGAGACCTGCGCATCAGTTTGTTTTTCATACTTTTGAAAGGAAATGGGTTTGCTTCAAAACTCAGTATCTCCAAAGCTCATCACAGTTATGCCTGGGCACCAAGGAGAAAAATATACACTTCTTACTTTCAAATTTCTTTAAACTAGACTGTCAAATGCTAAGTCACCACTGGCCTTGCTGCCATTTAAATCCAGTGATGAGGGAACCATCTCAATTCTTCAAAATTACATATAGTCTAAAATTTGCAGACAAAAGAAACCCTCAGAGCTGTGTGGTGAAGTCTTAGGAAGACTTTCAGCAACACTAAAACAAAGACCAATCCTTTTTTTATTTTATCCTCATCTCTAACATGTTACTTCGTTGTCCATGTTTCCATCATAGTAGAAAATACATACTTACGTATCCATACTTAGACAAGTAAATTTTTTCTGAGGTTTTTGTCTGTCCCTAGTAAGGATTGCAAATGTTTTATTGATTATAAAACAGAAGCAAAAATTACTATTTGTAGCATTCTTAAGGTAAAAGAGGAATTCTGAGATTATAAACAAATATCATCCACTGTATTTTTGTGGTTTCCCTTTTTTGGTGCATTTTTTTCTCATATTCACTTCAGGTTATATATTGCATTCTGAAAAGCAGCCCTTCATTCCATCTTATCAGCCTTATATTTTATCAGCCTTTTTCTCTTTAAACTCTCCGATAAGAAGTAAAAGAGATTGAAACACGTATATCTCAAAGGCCCAATTTTGCAACAATTTGTTAGCCAAAGGAAAGTCAAAACTTCTCGAGCCATCTATAACTATTAGAAAGGTTAAGTTAGAGAACTTGGTCTATGAAATAGTTATTAATGACAAAAAGTGTAATAAGAAATAAATATGAGTGATTCTATCAGAACCAAACCAATAGTAAGAAAGAATATTCCACCACTTTTTTCATATTGGGAAGATAATGCTGCTTTCCCATAGCGTTTAATGCTGTTTTCCCACAGTTTTTTTACTGATTTCTTGAATTTCTTAGAGATAAGGGTGGAGCTTTGACATAGAAGATGTTAGAAAGATCCATATGACCTAATCCTATTATAAACCATGCGTATTCATTCATCCACCATGTAGACACCATAGCTGTAGAACTACAATGAACTGCAGCTGATGCTAGAAAACCACATACCAGTAATTTTTCATTAACTTTACATTCTGTACTGAAAATTCTGGCAACGTTTAATGGGAAACAAATGTTTCACTGAGAGCACTATATTAAGCTATTCCCTAAACTAAAACTAAAACAGACTAGATGCAGTGGCAACAAAAAACATGCAAAATAATTACAGAACCTAGCCTCAGAGACTTTAATCAATACCTAAAAATCCAAACACATATCTGCTTGCCTCTTCCTCCTCTGAGACCACAAAAATATACATGTTCATTACAGAATAAGAGGTAAGAGAAAAACTTCCCTGACCTTGGTATGCAACTTGCTAATAGCTGCGTAGCAGTTAAGGCCAAAACCAAGAGCCATTACCCTAGATCCAGAGATTCTAACTTTGTTGTTCTGCTCCCTTCTTACAATGTATGCACAAAAGTACAATTAATGCCTGTTTTTGTACAGCTACGAAAAAATTTCCACTTTTTTTCCTCTGTATCTACCCTCTGTGCAAACCTAAAAATGTAAGGGACAAACAAGTATTATGATGCATGAATGGCAAGATCAGTTATAGCACCTATTCTTGGAGTGCTAAGTGAATGTTCCTTGCAGGCATATTGCAGGCTCTCTGAAAATGTTTTCCCTATCATACTGAATAGAGGCTTGATATTAGCGGTTATTAGATATTGATTTCCTTTTGGAAGCAATGATTCCTTCACCCATATGATATGTTATTCTCATGTATGCTGACATTTGTAATGTAATGTCTTAAATAAAGTACAGAAGCCTATTTGTCCTACACACAGGAATTACTCTCTGAAAGCAATGGCAAGTATTTAACAGAATTTCACAAATTTCATCAAAATCGTCTACATCAACTTCTAAGAAAAGCAACTGTCATTTGCAGTTTTCCAGACTGCCAAACACTGCTTCATTATCTTGACCTAGCAGTCTACAGGAACTTTCCCGTAAGGAAAAGCAACTATTTTTCATACTAGTAGCACCACTATAATTAGACCCCCACTGAGCTGTCCTTAGCCCAGGGCTCAGTCAAGAAATTATATCTGGAAAACAGCATTTGATTAGAATAAACTTATAAATTCATTACGCAGGTCTCCTAGCTATCATTTAATGTAGATAATTCAAACTCTTTTTCACAATAAGTATCCATGGGACAGGATATTTGAAGTTCCTAGTAATATGTTTGTGCCTTTATATGTCATATATATGCCTTGGCTCTGTCTTCAAAAACAGGTGTTTGAAGAAAGACTAGGGATTAAAGGCCACTGGAGAGTGTGAGTTTCTATATAACCATACCAACAAGGTTAATTTAAGTCATGGAGCAGTACCTCAGTGATTCATGTAAAAATCAAATGAAAATGACTAAGATTTGCTTCCAAGTATAATCTCTTCTTCTTTAGAAAATAAAAATAAAATTAAAAGGGAGAATTTCTGCCTGCGACAGATTTGCTACCAACTCCCTCAAGAAGATTTAAATTAGCATTAATAAGGAGCAAATCTCAACTGATTCAGAAAGCTGTTAGGGCTTAGTTCTGCATCTCAGAAACTGTGAATAATACTGTGAAGCGTATCCTGTTGGAGAGATTTCTGAGGCACCATACATGGGCCTGCATTGATTCATCTCTCACAAAAGACCAAGACTGCTTCATTAGCGTCTTGGATAGCTCATCTTGGTTATTCAAGATGTAGGTGTGGAGAGAAAAGGATTTTTTTTTCCTCCTTATCAAGGCTAGTTCCCCTTCCACTCTGCAGCAGACATCTCTATGTTTATGCACTCCTTTCTTATTTCCATCCCACAGTCCTGACTTGGAGGCACTAGGAAGACAGCCCTCTCCAGCGGCGCAGAAATGGTGGCTGCCTTGCTGATCAGGTATTTGGCACAGCCGTGCCTCTCCGACAGCAGAGGACTCCCTGTTGGTACAACCAGGAGTACCAGGGTAGTCCGTGAGGACCTATACTGCTTGCCTTCTCCTCACAGGTGATGTTTCCACCACCTCTGTGCTCCTCTAGGAATGGCATTTGCCAGTCTGAGACCTTGGATAGACTGGAAGGAGGCGTTTTTCACCGCAGTGGGTGGTGTTCATGCCTGGAAGTTTGGTTTTCAAGTTGCTGCACCACAGCAGGCCCTCTGTGAGAGAGAAGAGCATCTCAGGCTGGTTTGGCAACTCTGTTTTGAACATTTGTGTTTTTCCTACCACTCAGCAATAATAGTACAAGCAGATGGGAGGTCCTGTATTGGTGGGTTTATGCAAATCAAAACTTAAAAATACATCCTGAGGGTTAGGAAGGTCTTGCTGCCAGGAAAACAAAGCTCCCACCAGGAGTAATGAAGCTCTGTAGAAAGTTTGGGGCATTTGAAGCAAGAATAAAACAGGTAAAAACATCATCAGAAAAAGAACCCGGAAGTAGGGCAGTCATGGCCCATTTTCCTTCCTGCAGTGGCAGGAATGGAAAAAATTAAGGAGTAGCACATAGCAGCCACTATGCGTGTTGCACGGAGCAACACCAGGAGGTAAAGAGAGCTGAACAGACAGGTCTGCCAGCCCTACTGCCAAAGGACGGCTCTGGACAGGTCTAGTTTCCTACCACTTGGGTAGCCAGAACCTTCCAGCAGATTTGATGAAGTAGTTTCTGTTTTGTCTCAGGTGGTAAACAGACACTGGAAGAAGTGGTTTTATTTTTCTGTAATCCTGGCAGGGCTTTCAGCCAGCCTGGAAGCAGAGGTATTTGGATACTCTTCCTCCTCCCAAAAGGAGCAGAAAATTTCAGAGACAGCAGCAACAAAGTCAAGGGAGTGATAAAACTCCCTGGCCAAGTCTGTCTTCCCCTTAATGCACTTCACGTGACTCCTTGTGCTCCAAGAAGCCCCGGTGAAAATGCATTCACACGGCTTCTCCGCTTGTCACCACTGCTGGATCACCTTCCTCACGTGCAACGCTGGCACAGCCCCTTTTGCCTCCTCCCACCATAAGCCAGCAGAGCACAATAGAGTGGCGACCTCCCATCCCCATCCTGCTTGCGGTGGCTCTGCTCTAACCCCAGCTAGGCAACAATGAGAAGTTTTACATACATAGATGATTCATTTTGTGCTTATGTGATATATTATTGTTATTCAGGAAACAACCAAGGACACTGAATCTGAAAGTAACTATAATTCTACCGTGCAAGCGCCATAACTTTATACTGTGAAGCTGCCTTTAAAAATATGATTGGAGTATCATGTTTCTGTGTTATTTTCTTACTGGAACACAATAAATTCTTGTCAAGCCTACTAAAATTGGAGGATTTTATTCAGCTAAAGCTTAAATCAGTCTGACTTATGCAAAATTTAAGAGGGATAAGAAAGGTGCCCTTTGCCATATCTCACTGGTACCTCGTATACCTCGAGATCAATGTGCCTTTCAATATTCATCGTGACGGGCTTTATCCTAAATTCCCACAGGTGCAGCAGTCAGTGGGAGTGAGAGCAGGCACAGTATTCTTCCACGTAGCTTCAGCTTGGAAAATGAAGCCAGAGAAGACTTGTCCATTACCATTTTTAGATGCACAGTTGGGGCTATTTTTGGTTCTAAGCATGTCTGTGCTCAGGCAACTGTCTTCCCTTTGCCATTAGCCTTTACTTTGCTTGTTCAGGCAAGCCTGCCATTTGGTACTTTCCTGTCGCTTTCTTGGCCTCGCATGTTTTGATGGGCTTTTATGAGTGGAAAGGTCTCATCATGCCCTCAAAATGTGAAATCCACATCTGCTAACTATGGGGGGGGTGGAGGTGCAGACAAAATGGATAGCTGTAATTGCATGGAGAAGCTTTATGCCTCTAAATCATGAGTGTATGACCCTGTGATGTGTAGTTTGCGCCTGAAATTTGAATTAACTGGGTAAGGAACAATCTGACATTGATGCATATGATGAAATGGTGTCATGTAAAAAACTGGATTGCATGTAAAAAATAAGGTTCACTTTTACCATGAATATTTGTTTTATTTCATCTGGAAACCCTACTTACCGCCTTCCTTAAAAAAAAAAAAATAATAAAAAAAATTATCTGTGGCTCGTTATTCTCTGTCTGCTTTCTGTATGCTTTACAATTTCTGAAGGATTTTTCCAAGGATGATGAGGGACAAGATCCTTGTTAAAGAACACTTTGAATCTCATCCAACAAAGATGACAATAAATCTTCAAACCATTTCTGACCATATGTCACTACTCCTGAAGGCAAATGAAGGCTTTTACAGCTTTTAAATAATCTTTGGCAATGACAGCTGTTAAGACACTTATCCTCCTCCCTGCTCTTTCTTTTCTCACAAACAGGAGGGAAAGGTTGTGCTTTCATTCACCCTGCTTCCAGCATCACACATCATGACCTGGGTTACTGTAAACTAAACATTAAAAACATGAAAGGTCTATTTAATGTGTGCAAATTAAGAAATCTGTTATCCACACAACTCATGCAGTTTTCAAAATAAAGAAACTGCCTTACATTCCTAAACTATACTACTGTTCAAGGCCAAACGGTATTTACTTTGAGGTTTCTAGGCCTAAATCAGCTCCAGACACAGAGAAATAAATAATTCTGTTAATCTCTGTATAGAAAGCTTGCAAGGTCTGAATTCTATAAATCACTATACTTTCCACACTTAATAGTATGATTTTTGAATCTGTTTTCTCCTTTTGAAAGGCTCAGATTAGTACATCAGAGTGTAAACAGGATCTCAATTTTAAGAAAACAGTAGTGCTTGCAACTTCGATACAGCATTTGTCTCCTTACAGAGAATCTTGTGAGTAATGCAGATCAGTCTAACAAACCTCTGAGATGGCTGCACTGAAAGAGAATGCATTTATCCATAGGCACATTTTTTTATATGATAGGTTTTGAGATAGGAGCAAAAAGTATGCACTACAATTTTAAATATTTGTTGTGGAAAACAATATATGTAAGCGTCCCCAACAAGACTGACCAGTCTTCAGGTACTAGAAATGGGTGATTTCTAGAAGCTGAAGACTTCATCAGTAGTGAAACAATATGTTTATTGTATTTTACTTATCTAGAAACATCATAGAGAATCCAAATACAAAGCATATCCTGTGTTCAACCATGTAATTTAGTTTTTATATTTCTTGCAGAGTTCTTAGTCTACAAATCAGCTCATAAATTTCATACACACACACACTTTTCCTCAATCTGGCTAATAATACATGTGACAGCCAGGAGTAAGGAATCTAATTATAATGTTCTAAATATTCTTTATAACATTTATCTGTCTCAAAAATCAGCTTTAAAAAAACAAACCAGCATTTGTTATAGTTTGAAAATCTTGCTTGACACTCAGGCTTGTTTTTATTATAATCTAACAACTATCTACAATTCACTGCGATGAATGGATGGACACGTCAAGGGGTTTCAATACCCCCTGTGTATTTGGGAGCCAAAGTTCCACAGGCATGAAACTGTGGAATTTCAGATCCTTAGTTGTGCAAAGCCTGATATTTAAAGTACTCTTTGGCACATACATATGTTTAAAAGTCTAGCCCCTGATTTTTGAAAGTTTTACTTTCATGAGTTTGATGCCAAGTTGGTTCAGATCTTGGGCAGCTCAAGCTTGTAGCTATCTATTCCCATCTGGGCATTTCTTTTGGTGGGGAAAAGAGAGTGTCTAGGAATAGGGCATCTGTTGACTGGTTGATTATGCCAAGCTAACAAAAACCAAAAGCAGAAGAGAATCTGGAATCTATTTTGGGATTTATGAAGGACTGGGATGAACAACTTAGAATCTCCTCAATGACATAGCAATGATTTTACACATCACATTTCAGGCAATCAGTTGTTTTCTTTTTTTTTTTTTTTTTTTCCCAAGAAACAGAAGCAAAGAAGGAGCTGAAGAATGCGGTGGTGGTTCTCACCTTAGAGCCCACCCTTTAAATGGAAGATCTGGGTTCAGTATTATCGTCTGCCAGTATAATATACCTAAACCTTTTAGCTTCCAAGAACATGCCCTCATCCCTTCTGTAATTTAGAGGGAAGGTTTCTGTTCCTATTGTACAACATTGACTATGGTGAGTAAATGAATAGGAATACGTAGCTTTCTGAGGTCTATCTATCTCAGTACTAGTAAGTGAAAATAATGGTTTAGGCCCCCCAAAAATTTCAATACATCCACTTACAAATTTATAAATCCATTTGATACACCTATGCAGATATCTTCCTGCAAATTATAATTACAACTAACCTGTCTAGCAAAACAGGTGTCTTCACTTTCAACACATCGTGAAACACATGACATACGTCATGTATTCGCTGAACAAATGAGCAGGAACTGGAATGCATATGCCTATGTACTCTCTATGATGAATGAAAGAAATGACATGCACACATGCTTTCAAATCTAGCCAAGTTTCTCTGAGCTGTGTTTTATACTTCCCATTAATTATATAGGAGAAATGGGAAGATCTGGAACTGAAGCAGTCTTTAAGGAGAGAGGCAAATAAATAATTGAATACTGCATTGCTTCAGATAGCTTCCACATTCTTTTGCCCTAAGATATCTCTTTCAAGCTTCAGGGAATTAATAAATTAGACCACTGATCTGACTATTACACCTGCTTGGGAGGACCAAAAAAAAAAAAAAAAAAAAAAAAACAGGGTGGAAACATTTAATCTTGTAATTTATTCTCCTTTACTATAGCATATAAGCATATAACATCTCCCCAGCTGAAAAAACAGTGAAAAATCCTATTAAAAAAAAAAGATTTAAAATTGGATTGATTTATTTATTTAGTGGATTGGATGAAAATAGAAAAAACTGCTTCCAGTCAGTCACAGAAAGCACCTTATATCCATAGGTAATTTGTCTTAAATATACCTGTGCTTTATAGAGTACTTTTTATAAATCTAAGATATGCTAAATTTGATGAGTTATGATAAATCGTAAAAGCTAGAGGAAGAAACAATATGAGAAATGATGAGGCTGTATTCTTGAAGTTACTCAATGAGAAATGACAGTTCAATCTAAAGCTAGTCAAAATTCATGAACTGTGTTATTTCTAAACGGAGCTCGCGTTCAGGGTGTGACCTGTGATCATGCATACCCCTCTGGCTGTGCAGTCCCTGTTTGCCATTAAAAGCAGAGCCTGACAAGGAGGCGCGAATGCCTCAACTTTTACCCCGTCCTTCAGAGGTTCAAGCCCCCTCTCACACGCTGAGAGATTGAAGTTCAATTTCCTTCTCTCCTAAGGGAGGCCAGGTTAAGGAATAGCAGATGGGACTGTCTTGTAATTTTGGCATTAATTTATTTCTGATGAACATCCTTATTTAGTAAAAGAGAGTCCGTAGATGAGAAAGTAGAATCCGAAGACTGTCCCTCCCCTCCTCTTTACAACCTTCACAGCCAGCAGTTGTCTTCTTGAGTATTTTCTTCAAACTTACATGCTAAAAATTCATGCCCGTGGCTTCAAATATACTTTGCAATATATATTCCTGTAAAAATGTTTAGGCTGCTTTTGCACTGCCCCATTTTTTTTTTCTCCCCAGCTAAGACAACACAGTGCACCCAAGAAAACACTGTGAAGGAGCTGCTATTATCTCTTCCCTCCCTCATGACAAAAACCGCCAAGAATCCCCTTGAAATGCCACACTGCAATATGGAGGAAGATTTAAACATTATCATTAAGCTCTCAAACTACCTAGTTCCAGATTTAGCTGGTTTCTTTCTGCTGATGTAATTTAATTATAAATGCTGAAGCTTTTAGCAGCACAGAATCAGATATGTTTGGTTATGAATGATTAAGTGTGCATGAAGTTTTTACCAGCACATTAATCATTTGGTATAGAAAGAAGCATGACACTGGTTAAAAATTCACTGCTTCACTGCCCATGGGAAGTGTAAAGTTTTAGCAGACAGGCAGAGAGGGCTTACCTCTGACAGACCAAGCGCTGAGCAATATTTGTTGAATTTGCATTCGCCTAAACAGTACTTTTGTTTGGTTAATGAGAGTAATTGTCCTTTGACAATATGAATGGCAGCAGCAGGAACAACAGCAGTGACAAAATCAGATTAGGAGTTTTAATTATGCTGTATTGGATGCCTGCTCCTGGAACCTAAACCAGACACCGAAGAACAAACTAGTTCAGGGGAACACAGGTATCCCAGTACATCCATGTATTTACCTGCCTCACTCTGCCCAAATCACCCACTTGCACTTTTGTGTGATCCAGCAGAAACGGTTTTATACAGCAGAACAGCAGCACACAGGGACTCCGGACAAAGTGCGGCCCCTCTGTGGTAAGTTTTGAAAATACACTTAGTAAAGGGCTCTGTTTCTGTTTTCAAGTATGTACAACTGTAAGCACCTTTGGGACCTGGGATGTCCATGTGAACTTTCTATTACTTTCGCCCTAAAGAGCCTTCCTAAATGTCACTCATCTCTGATTGGGAAAGTCCCTTTCCTGGCTTCTGTGGGCCAACTTTCAGACTGGGTCAAGTTCTTTCTATGCGCCATGCCTGAAAATAACTTGTTGCAAAGCTAGGCAATTGTAGAAGTGTCTCCGGCAGTCCAGGTTTTGTATTCAAGCCTTCTTTCTCCCCTAAATGTGTGAGGAGTGTTTTGATGTACCTCAACATTTCCTTTAACTCAGTTGGGGTAGAGTAAGAAGCCCTTAAAAGCAAATGTAAAATAGAAAACATTTGCAAATGTTTGTAGTAATTTGTACTTAAACTAGATGTGCGAACATCAAACCTACAAGATTTCTCTATATATCCAGCTCCCAGAGACACCCTCAGGAATCCTGCTGTCCTGCATTCCTGCTGCACATCCTTAATGAGCATCTGTTCCTACTGAAACATACTGGGTTTTATAGACTATTTCTCTAGGTGCTCTCTGGGAGTTATACACGCATTCAATTCTTCCCAATTCTCGAATTTATTTATCTCTTTGGCTTATTGGGAAGATGATTTAGACAGCCCTCCCATCCAAAGGAAGGTTGTCCTGGTGCTGCTGTAGAGTTGCAAGCACTGATGTGGCAGAACAGCGTTGCTTCCTGCACTTGACTGACCAACTACAGTCTCTTTGATTTATGAATTTTTCAGCCTTTTCCAGCCTGTGTAAAAATGTCAGAGTAGACATTTCAGTGACTCCATTTCTATTTATTAAATCAGATGCTTTTTTTTTATGGTAACTTGGACATTATCAAATATACTTGATACTAATATGAAAATAACATGAACGTGTTTAGCTCATTACATGACCTCATAGATAAATATCGAACACTTGCATTAACCCTCCTAAGATAGCAGCTATTTTGGAGTGACTGTCCCCTAAACCTATCTTTGGTAGGTACCACAGTAACTTGTAAACTGGAAAATCCAGTAATGCCAGCATCTAGTTAAGTAAGAAACACTGGAATAACTCCAATATAGCAGCAGGAATTTGAAAGAAATTCTGAACTGTAGAAATCCAGACTAGGGTTTTGCAAGGTGCAAGCCTCAAATGCAGTGGGAAGCATATCTTAGCACTCCGAAAACTCTGAAAAAAAAAAAGTATGTAAGAAGCCATGTAGATTTTAAGTTTGTTTCTTGGCACCTGTGTTTGTAACTTGGATACTGAAGATACAGAAACTACATTTCAAGAGATTGCTATTTCTTTTTGATGTGGGAAGACTAAATGGGGGAGTATAAAAATGACCAGCCATGGCTATGACCTGCCCAGCTCTTTTATTTGATAAGCTTACTATCAAAAATCACATTTGAGTTTCATCATAATACAGCAGATGAAGTCTGCACAGCAGAGCTTCAGAAAAATATAAACCGAAAACATGGAAACTCAAGTAAGCAACAGTAATCTTATGTATCTTTACACAAATTGACTGAAGACTTATAAGAAATCATTCATATACTGTATTAAAAGATCCCTAATACTACTCTCGATTATTAATCTTCAATGCACTTGTGGTATATTTGAGGGATTTTTAATGCTTTGCTTATTTGGATAAAGACACATTTTCCTGCAAGAAAATATGCAAAAGCATGACTATTAAGCAATTTCAGTACAAATAACTTTCAGGTTCTACCCAAGTAATCATCTGATGAATAATGTAATCTAAGAAAATTCACAATAACACGAAATAAATATAGTATGTGTAATGACGTTGCAAATTAAGGCTACCCAGCAGAAACCATTTACTTTTTTCTAAGATTAGCATAAAAATAAAACCCAACTGAGATTTCTTTTAGCCTGTCCCTGCAGGACCAGCTATACCTCCTTTAAAGTGAACTTTCAGGATAATAAAGCAATGGCATGATGAATATTCTAAAAGGTCAATACTAATTAACTGAATTAATGCATTTTACATAGAAACAGCTGTTTGAGGACACCTTTTTTTCATGTGTCCCGGCAAAAGTTCCTTCAGCAGGATTTCTGTAGCAAACAACTTGAAGGAAGGCAGTTAGAGTACAGAGCTTTATGAACACTACAGTACATTTAGTGTGCGTGTGTATACGTTAGTGTGTGCATGTGTGTGTATACACACACATAAACGTGTTACGATAAGTTTGCTCAGATCATTAGTTTAACAGTGTCATCATTTGCGAAGAAAACAAATCACATCCCCATACATATAAAACCAGCACTGAAGGAAATCAAATATCGGCCCAGATGCTGTGAAGTTAGCTCCTGTGCTGGCTGAACTTCAACTTGCAAATTTCATCTAAACACTTTGTATGGGTTCAGCTACAAAGAAGGTGTTACTACAAATGATCTGCCATGTTGTCAACTTCTTTCTTTAAAAGATGGGGCTTTCCCAAAAGAAAATCAGTTCCTGGGCTTGTATTTACGCTTGCATTGTGTGTTATCTTTAGATTAGCAAGCAGTGCACCGCAACAGGGAGCTCTGTAGCACATAGCACTTTCTGCCGAGTTTTGGGGAGTTTTTACTACAGGCTCATTCTCGTTCATTCTCACGGTGCACATGAGATTTGCAGAAACAGGTATGGTTCAGTTTCATCCAAAAAGCCTTCACTTTCTACTCTCCAGCTGTTTCCATGAGACTAATGAAAACAGTGATAGGTGGGATGGTCAGAACACCTCCTTCAAAATAGTACTTTTCATCCTAAATAAAATGCTAATATAGATGTGTCTGTTGTTGAGACATTACATGCAGTCATTCTTCAACCTGACCTGTCTCAAGGCCCTTAAAAGATGCAAGAAGACTCAGTACTACTCAAAAAGAAGCGATAGTTTGAAACAGCTTTAAAGGTGCTAAGTCTGTGCCCCATCTTCTTTTCTAGCTAATCAGATGAGTTAATGATTTTTGCTTTGCCTCATCCCAGCCAGAAAAGATTCTCAGACAAATTTTGCCCAGTTATTTTTTATGCCTTCCAAGTGACAAGGGACTGGTTAATAGCACCCAAAATCTATCCATACATTACAACTTAATGAAGATATCATTTGATTCCTGAAGAAGTAAGTGTTTGTAATTTGCCTTATTCCTTTTATGGGAAGGTTTATAGAGTAACTTTGACTATTATTTGTAGATACACCCTTGAGAAACACAGTAGTTTGAAAGCTGTGAGGCCAGAAAAGGACCACAAAAATGACGATGGGACTGGTGTGTCCATCCTCAGAGATATTAAACATCTAACTGGACATGGACATGAGCAATCTGCCGTAGCTGACACTGGTTTGAAAAGCAGGGCTGGACTAGACAGTCTCCAGAGGTGCTTTCCAACCTCAAATATTCTGTAATTTCCCAAAGAAGTTAGTGTGATTCATGTGAACTTTGGCCATTTCCCTCTTCCTCCATTCCTATTATCTTGCAAATGGGTGTGAATTTTCCTTCTTCAGTAGAATAAGGCATGTTCTGGCTTAGGAAATCATTTTTGATTGATGATCTTTATTTGCGGCAATGTAACTCGGGCCTTACAGTCTCAGCTGTAGGGCAGTTGCTGCTGTGGGTTTATCAAGAGTTTTATAGTATTTAATGTTTTCCTTAGACCCACTGATAACTGCAGTCAGATGATTCCATAATCACTGCAGCTTTCCTTGAAGAAAAGATCAGTCAACCCAACTGTATACAAAACTTGATAATGTGAATTTTAAATGCCTAATAAGGAAAAATGTATCTTAATGGTCCAACTTTTAAAATATCTTACTAGTTGCCTGGTATTCTGATTCTGGAGACAGAAGCCAAATGCCCAGTTTCACCAACACTGGAACACTGCAGCTGTAAATTCTTCTAGCGAGACCTTCAAAGACTTCAAAATATATCCTCCTGCACATAAGAAGCACCTAAATTCCATCTGCAAATAAATTTATTTACAGTAACCTTTAGTCTTTTAGCATGAGTTCCCTGCCCTTAGTTGGGAAATCTTTTCCTCACTGTGCTGTCCTAAGGGCAACTATGGTTGTTACAACTCTAGAAATGTGGTAGTTCAAGGGTTAGAACAAGCTTAACATGTTGGGCACCTGGAGGCTCCTTTTATTTCCTTAGCATTTGCAAGTAACTAGCCAATTTAAGGAGTGTTTTTGGAGAAGGAAAACGACATACAAACAGTCAATATTAATTCTTGCCTATACCATGAGGATATATACCAAGGAAGAATGGCTTATCCTTCTGCACCCCAATGCCTATTTCAGATTACTGGTGCAAGGGTCATCTAAAAACTACTTACAAAATGGAAGGAATGAACTATTATTTCAATCAAAGGAACAAATATTTTTCCTAAAATATTGCTTTTTCTCCCCAGATGTGAATTTTTTAAACTTCTTCAGTTTGCTTCTGGCAATAAATGCAAACAAAACCAAGAAGTAACATTGCTAAAGTTTCTTCAGAGACTAAATGAGCTTTCTCTTTAGATGATCACAATGGGGAGTTTCATATTTTTCAGACATCTAGTTGGCAAGATAACAATCTACTTATTTAGCTCATATATAATATTTACCACTGTATTTTAGGCTGACTAGTCAATAAAGCCTCCATTCCATAAAAACTCAAGGAAACATTAAAATGATATAAAGAGGATAAACATGACATAAAAAAAGGCCTAAAAATCTTTTTTTTTTTCCTTTGAATGGAGTATATGCCTCTGCATTCTTTAAATAGACAGAACATGAATCACTTTCTAGAAAGCTCCTCTTTATTGGATAAAAGTATAAATAATGCCAGTGCCAAATCTTAAGGCAAAAGGAAAGTAAGAGTCGCATTCTTCTTCAGAAATAGTACCTTTGTCCTAATGATAGCTATCGAATCTAACAGATAAATGTCAAAGAACAGAGAAAGAAGAAGAGAAAGAAGATTTAGCATTAAAATCTACAGACAAAAAGGACATTTTCATCATTCATTTGAGCAAAGTTCCTTTACCGTTTTCTTAAATTCTGGCTTTGCTAGAAGAAAGTATTTTTATTTATATATCACTATAGTGGTCAATATAGTAGAAAATGGAGCAAAAATCAACTGTTCAGTGTTATGAAAAGTAACCATTCCATAATTCTTCTTTTCTTTTCTCAGGACAGAATAATATAAGAAAAGCAGGGAAGACAGAATAAAAGCCCAATATATTGCTGAGTGATTTGGTTCAAGAGACAGGTTGGAGGCTTCTGGCTAAAAATCTTACATTTGACTTCATAGTATAGATAGGCAAGTCTAGCTCATTTTTGTGAGCTGACAGTGTCCAGTCTTTGCTCAAAAGCAGCTCAGAACAGTAGTAACGGGAACACTGGCAAAGCTGATGGGGAGATCTGTAAGGACTGATTCCATTAATCTCTCAAATTCAGAAGTGTGACATTCAACTACAGTTTTAGAAACAAAACTAGAAAATACAATGTTTCCTGGTAGCAGTGTTCAACCTCATAGACTTCTCTCATCTTATGAGGCCAACAAGGACTAAAAAAGTCTTTAAAAGCTGCAATTCTGTTGTTCATGTTTTCAGGTATATTTCTACAGGAAACCAAATTGAGATTTTTAAATGAACCATTAAAATACAATAGTAACTGTAAAAATAACCTTTTTTTATAGCATTAAATTAGCGTTATTAATGTCTGGGTTGGTTCTTACTCATATTTCGTCAGAAGACATTTTCTTAAAACTATCTGTTAAACAGTCTTTCTTCTGGTTTTCAGTGTCTGTCTACTATAGTGAGTCCGATGTCAGTATTTCTGATTGATAGGTCACAGATTTTCTAGGAATACTATTACAGAATGATTAATTTGCTTTGGTTCCCATTCTATCTGAATGATACTAAACCCACTTGCTTTCAAGTGCTGAATGCAACAGACACACTAATCATGATCTTTGGCCTGAATGTAAACCCTGAAATCTGTGCTAAATACATTCAGATAAAAGACTGAAAAGTAAACAATTCCCTCCCCTGCTCTAAGATAAAAAGAACTCCATACTTCAATTTACCTAGGGTGATAAAGCTGAGGAAATTTAATGTTTGGATGTTTTTTCTTTCTGGTGCATTCAACACGGTTCAAGTTTTGCTACCAACAATAAATAACTTTTAATAATATCTAGCAGTGCTCTATGAATTGCTTCAGAATCTGCCCTTATGTCCCGATAGAAAGGAAGACTCAGTGACTTGATTTAAATCCTAGGTGCACTGAAGTCACTGACAATTTTGTGTTGGCCAGGACTTTATCCTTAATCTCTAGCAATTACACTGATTTTGGAAAAAGAAACGTACAATATCACTTAAGTGACAGTTTTGAGAAATGAAGATAGAAAGAAAAATATTTAATGAATTAATAATTATCAGAGTTTACAGGCCATAGAATCTCTAATTTTGACCAAGGACACAGCAAACCCGTAAATTTAGAAGTCTGTGGTAGCACACCCAGCAAACGGAAAAACAGAAAATACTGTACCATCCTTAAGTGTGCTACAGGCATTTTACCACTTGTTATCTCACCATGAATTTTTATAAAGAAAAACTGAATTTCTAAGGTATAATGAATGAGATTTGCTGCTTATTATTACTAGGTCATATTTATGTGCCCTCCAGACACAGCACGTTTACCTGTTCCCTATATTTGTAAGTCATCCCAATTGGAATCAAGAATACATTTGTACAGTTGCAATATTCTACTCCTCTGGCAAAATGAGGATGTCCTGGGAGACAGTAGTCATTTATGACACTGCTTACATCTCTCATTTCTAGGAGCTATCTAATCATGCCTTCAGAGTAGAGTCTCATGAGTGACAGGTTTGAGAACTACTCCAGGCTCAGGTGAGTAGACAAATAGCCTCAATAAAATTGCTAGCAAAAGACTTTAAAAATACCTCTCCCAGCGAAAGTGTGAAATCCAAATGTCTTCTCAGTTCATCTGGAATGTTCAGGACAGTCTGAAAGGCCTGATACATATCACGAATGATATTTCTACTGCTAACATCCAGGAGACTTCCGAGTCTGTGTATCCAACAGCTCCCTTTGCCCTTACACTTTCCTTTGGCAGCAAAGCATCATTGTGACTACATGTGGTCTGCTCTTGTTAGTAACTATGCTTATTTGACTCTTCCAGGATGGAAGAGTATTATAATGGTTGTCTACCAGCATCCATAGCATTTTCTGAAGCTTCAAGAAATAAAGTGAAAAAAATAGCATGTGATGATCCTTTTAAATCTTGTGAGTTATATTTGACAACACTTCAGGCATCTTGGAACTGTTCTTCAATGAAAAACATCAGGGGAGAAAATAAAAACAAATTTACGGATGCTCACATTTTTGCATACCAGACCGCACACAATTTTCATACCTTGCAGCCTCATGCTGTCATTCTGAATAATTTTATTTCACTATTAATATTATACAGAACCATTATGTGAATTTTTTCCTCACATTACATTCCTCTAATATTGATAGCTCAGTGTTAGTGTATTGAGTAGAAAATCAGTCTATACTACGTATAAACAAAAGTACTGAGACTTCATCGTTATGTAAAGACTTCATATATATGAATAGACTTAAGATTAGAAGGATTGCTGGAGCTGTTATTTATATTTTACTCACTGCAATAAGAAGAAACAAAATCTTTTTTGTCAATAGAAACTGTTTTTTTCTTAATGTCCTGTTTTGAGGTAAAACAGGACCAATTTTATTCAGTAACTTTACTTTTTAGCTAGGCCAATCTGGCCCAAACCACGACACTTTTCTTTAACTGCATCCATTAATACAACAATATGAATGATGATGAGTATCCCATTTTGATGTATACTGTGTAATTTTAGACTGCTTAAAGAATTCTGCTATTTCATCTGTTTTTCTTGATTGACAGCTACGCTGTAATTAGGGTGTATTCTAAAATGATCTCAAATGGGCCATAAATTCCTCACTTTCTGTAATATCTGTAAGCAGCTATATTAATTATTATCCAGCTCTGTATTTTATACCCTTTGCATTTGCTATGATGTTTTCTGCATGTAGATTCACAAATGGTTTAAATTTGAAGACCTTGAATGTAGGCTTTGTCTGATTCCTTTCTCTTTTTTTGTCTGGTTCTCTTTCACAAACTGTCATGCAGGGAAAAAGTGGGGAGGCCGTTTGTAGAAGATTAAAGACATGAGATTATTCTTGCTTGAGAGAAAACTCTAAAATATTGCTATTTTATTACATGCTCTTTTTAGCTGCTGTTCCTGGGACGTGTTTTCAATTACTGTTGTGAAGACAAACTAACTTCATGGTAGAAAGGGTATGAACAAATATTGGTGTCCATGAAGCACTCAGGCATGAATTTGGAGGTTTCAGTTATCCCAGATTTGATTGATAGGAAAGGCTGAGCATGCGTATCTGGTTGAGCCGTGCTCAGTGTTTTTGTAGATCTTACTGGAGGCTGGCATTTACATATGCAAACCCCTAACAAATTAGTGGAGGAAACTGGTGTACAGAAGGCTAATTGAGGAGCAGATCATAGCACACAAAACTTTTCTCATAACAGAGTTAATGTTTTCTGTCAAATTTTAACTCATAATGGATATGAATTTGCACACAGTTCCAGATGGTTGAAAATGGAATTGAATGGAGCAGTAAGGACATACAACTGTAGGGTTTGCAGTCCAAGATGTAGCTCACATTTGTATTCAAATTTGGCCATGATGACACAAGATTACGCACAGTGCATTACGAAGAGCCGACCTGCTTCCCAGTCAAGTTTTGCAACCTGTGCTAAGCTTGTCATTGCCAAGGACAAGATTAAGATGACCCAACAGTTTTAGAATAATTCGTGGTGCAATAGTTCATGATACATAGTCTTCTTTAATGTTAACCTAAAATGCTGTTTCTGATAAAAAAAATAACATTGGAAATGCACAGGAATAAAAAATAAAATTTTAATCTAAGATGAGAGGCATAGAATTACCATCTAGCAAGACAGATTTTTTTAAATAAACTTTTTTTTTTAAGTGCAGTCTAGAATAAAGCAAAGAAAAATAAAAGAAAAGGACAGACCCATTTTGGGGAGCTGAGACTGAAAATCTGTTTATGTAACTTTCAAGGAAAGATAATGAAATAAACAACCTCTGGCTGATTTGGAAAAAAACATAGTATAAAATCAATTTGTCTAATACTGTGCAGAGTATACAGCTGTTGTGGACCCATTTGTTTTATTATACTTCTGTAGTGACTGTAACATGTCACTAGCCCAGAGGTGCTAGAGTGCATAAGTGAGCAGTAGACATCTCCTTATATAAATGAGATGAGAAAAAACTAAAGCAGCAATAAACATTAGTTCATTCGATTAACGCTGTGGCCAGAAGGCATTAAGGACAAACATGCACACAATGGAGTTCTGAAGCAGTCCTCTACCTTTAACAGTTCCTATAATATTTATGACATTTATTATAAGGAAGAAAAAATAGTCTTAGAAAATGTAATAATTTACATTCACATAATAATTCACATAATTTAAATATTACTTCTATCTTTTTTTCCTTACCAATATATGTTTTAACTTTTTTCCGTATGACCTTAGCTGGCCCATTTTTTGGTGCTCAGGAGAAATGAATCACTATGTAAAGGTGCCTGATTTCCCTAAACAGACAAAAGAAGAGACAGCAACTGGATATTCTGGATCAGCTTTCAGCGACCTTTGGGTTTCCTTGATACTTCTGTTAAAAAATTCCTCCAAAATCACAATGTTGAAGCTAAACATCTCCATCTCTCAGATGCTGCAGTTACTAATGTCTAAACAGAAACAATGTTACTGCTTATGTTTAAAACTGAGGTGCATCGGGATGAATTGAACTAAAGCTGTTTAGAATCACTATAGGCCTACAACAGGCAACCTGAACGAAGCCAACAGTTCTCTGTGTTCGGTTACAAGAAACCCCAGTCCTTTTTAAAGCAGTTGTGGCTATTCAATACTTCTGTAAATCAGCTGCCTTACAATTTTCTTATTAGTTTCCCCAAGCATGATGTAACTATATTCCCTTTCCTTATTGGCATATTACTGTGCGATAAGTCATGTTATATAAAAACCAATACAAACAATACAGAAAAAACAAATATAAAACTGCATCTTTCACTGAGGGAGAAAGCCTGACCACAAATCTGCTCCCGGTAAAGACTAATGCGATGTGTGTCAAACTAATGCCATCTTGGAGCAATTCAGCTGCAGCTTACAACGCCTACTGCTCGACTCATCTACCTAAATACAGAGACCCTGGAGTTCCTGCACCAGCCACAGAGATGACAGAGGTGCAAGGTGAGCACCAAGGCTTTCTGGACTGGCAGCTGGAGGCCAGCTGTGGTGGCCCAGAAAATCAAAATGGAATTAGACTACTGTCTGCTTAGTTGAGCGACTGATCAACATACTCAGAGGAGACTGGAGACCTATTTGGCTTACCCCAAAGAAGACCGCTCTACACAGGTAGCTGTGATCTGTCTCTGACTCCCATTTCTAATACAGGAAAATAACACGCTTGTAGGTAAAACTAGAATTCTTTGAGGGCATTGTATTTTTTCTGCTTTCATATGAACACAAAGTGCTGCTCAGTGGTACGTATTTTACCAATACAGCAAGCAGAAATAATACTTTGGCACAGCTTATGTAGGTAATCCTATATATCTGCTGAAGTTTAGATATGTACATGACACATATGATGGATATATCAATACCAAGGCCAATTATAACAATAGTAGATCTAGGATGGTAGTTTGAACTGGATATTGGTTTCAACTAATCACATCAGTGTGACTTGGCAAGAAACTATGTTGAGACTGATACAGGCCTATGAATTAATATCTTTGTACCTGAGATTCATGTCTCTGCTTACGTACCTGGAAAACATGTTTTTTCATACTGATCTCTATTGCTGATATCTATTACAATTAAAATACTTGGAAATAAAAGAACAACTTAAGCTTTGTAACCATGTGATTAACACTTCTAACACATGAACCCTGAAAAAGTCAAGACATACATGTTTGTAATATTATCTAAACAACCTTGGGTCATCATCAAAGCATTTTGTTTTGCTGCTTTGTGCAGCTTTTGCCTTTCTTGTTAAAGTGTTTTCATCTCAACCCACAAGTTTTTGCACTTTTACCCTTCCAATTCTCTTCCCCATCCCACTGTGAGGGAGCAAGCAAGGGGTTCCGCGGGGCTCAGCTGCCTACCAGGGTCAAACCAAAACAGTAACACATTCATCTTATTTATACAGTGAAAGGATTAAATTTGGAACCAATTTGGTGTTGGTTTTATTTATTGTGTCAGAAGTAAATTTCATTCTAAATATTTCAGCAAATCTAAAAAAAAGAGACAGTACTTTACAAAAAGGCACAGGTACGTAACAAAGCAGGTTTGTGTTTCCTGTCCGTCATGGAAAAAGTACTTAGCTCTTGATTACTGATTATTTTGAGTTTAGAACTGGGACTATCTATCCAACAGAACTCTGGGATAATATTTTGGCTCGAACAAAGACAAAGGCAAGAAACATCTGTCAGTTTCTAGTGTGCACAAGTGTTATGTCTGAGATTTCCTTTTTGAAAAACAAAGCCCAGACATTTCTAACCCTGGCATGTTGTGAGATATGCACTACAGTATTCAAACTATATCTTACACACATACACATTATACTTATATATGTATATTTTATACATATGTATATCTATATATTTTACACAAGTTAAAATATGTATATATTTTATACATACATATAAGTATTTTAACTTGCCTTTCCATTAGTCATTTTAGTTAAGTTAAATAAGCTTGAATTATTGAACAGACTGAGGAAAGCAAAAATTTTAGCAATTGAAAGGAAGTATTGTTAATCATTGCCATAAAAAGTTCTCTGAACAAAATATTTGCTGTTATGTTACAATATGTACATATAATTTCATTTGACATATCAATCATTGAGGCATACAAAATATCGAAGGAAGGTATTTTCAAAGACCATATTGCATTGGCAGTTCTGTAACAATGCTACAAAGCACGAGGTCTTCTTTGTAATGTAATATTAATAGCTGAGGTGGCATTTTTTGTGTCAAGGGATTTTAATGCAATTACGTTTGCAGAGATGCTGTGATTTCTGTGAAGCCAGACTGTATGGGTTAGAACATTTCCTGATGTCTATAAGCATGACATCTAGGTCATGCTTATATTTTACCTGATCCGTCAACTGCGATCACAAAACATGTCACCTTCCATTTAATGAGTCTTACTTCTTAATCTAGGCAAGCATGTCTGTGTTTGTGTATATATATGTGTGTGTGTATGTGTGTGTATTTCTCACTTATTTTAAAAGTGGGAAAAATCCTGTATAAAGATTGAATTCTGATATCGCATTGCTCTTGTTTTTTTTCCTGATGAATAACATGTACTTTCAGAAGGTGATGCAGCAATCTATCATAATGTAAAAGGAAACCTAGACCTTTCAAGGTACATTTATTCTTTTCAAGGATTTACTTGCTGTGTATCTAGTTACACTATCATTTTATGACTTATTAAAGGAATCCGATAATCAGTATTACATATTTAGTGATCTCAAATATGTTGCCCATTTCTTTATCATGTAGCTGGATTCCAGCTGGTAATAAAGCTACAGTCAGAATTGGTCATGAACCTGATCAAAACCTATCACGAGTCTTGGCTTTTTGCTAAGCTTTTTGTTAAACTGCCAAATTTAGGCAATGCTGATAATACTTAGTCCACAGTGACAGACACTGTATTCTGCTTTCATCCTCCAAAGTAAAATACAAGTCTGATTATGTTAGCAGTACAGATGTAAAGGTGTTGAACATCTGGATTTGGGCAATGAGCATTGGGCTAGTGCAAAAAAGGAAACAGTGGTTCAGAGTCTGGGTCTGCATCAGAATTACTGAAAGTCTGTAACTGGATGACTCAAAACCTTGTATGAGGTCATCAGCTGAATCATTTGTCTTACCCAGGACATTGTACCTAGGCAAAAGTGATAAAATGTGTTATTACTTTTTAAAGATCTATGCTAGAGGGGAAAATACCCCAAGTTTTCTGAAACCAATACAAGATGTATGAAAAGTGCAAAACAAAATTAGTGAAGAGATAAGCCCTGATAATATGAGGTTATTTTGAACTCTCTTGCTTATACATAATGGTAACTATTTTGTGATCTACTTGCATATTCACAGACATGGTTTTCATTAAATAAGTAAACAATACTGAGTTTATAGAACAGACTTATCATGTTATCAGGAATATGTTTAGCCTTTCTCTTTTTAACATCAGTTACTTATAGAGCTACCTTTGTCAGTAAGTCACTCCTTCCGTTAGGGATGCTTTTGCCCTTCTATTGTACATTTTATGACTGAAAGAAGTTAGAAAAGAGCACAAAAAAATTTGCAGAATATGAAGTTTGAGACCTTTTTTAATACCTCTTTGTCTTAGAATTACCAAAACTTCTTAAATATATCAAATTATTAGCACAACAGTATATTATAAAATTATTATGATTTAATGCCCATCTTTCTAGAAATATTCTTCAAGATCATGTTTGTCTTTTTCAGCTTATAATCATCAGCAGAGACTGTCTGAAAAGATTTTATTACAACCCTTTTTCCACTCCATTATGTGCAGTAGTGTGTTTTTTTCCAAAAACAATCACTATTATTCAAGCAGATGACCCCTAATTTAATTATCTTGCAATTTATGTATTAAACAGACTATGTCATTTTCTATAATTGTAGCAAATTTGTTTTTAGTTGATGAGGTGTGTTTATCTGGTTTTGCTATAATTCCATTTTCAGATTAATGGTTTGGTGTTATACAAATCTCTGATGCTTTCCTAATTAAAACCTTTTCAGGTAAAATACACTTCATTACACTTATAGCAAACATGCTAATCCATCAGGATTACCTGATAGTCCAATGGACACTTTGTTTAGAATATTTTTAAAGTAGAGCATTACAAATGAGGTTAACAAAGAATGTTTAAAAATACAATATGCAGTAAATCTAATCGGTACAATATGAGCTGAAACAATATTTAGGGGTTGTTCCTATGGTTGTTTTCAGGAAAAAAAGATTGTTTGCAGCTGGGCAGTTGATGTACAGTAATCACTGAAAAAAGTACGCCAGCTGAGCTGGCTGAACTGACAGCAAACAGGTTTATTTTAAGCACATCTACTACTAATTCTCTTTTTCAGAGAAAGGAGTACTGTTGCTGCTGGTAAAACATGGCACTACTTTGCAGTTATTTGTGTTAGTGGCCCAAGTTTCTCTATTTGAGTAGTGTGCAGCCTAGGCAGACAGAAAAGAGTCGGGCAGCTACCTGGCCCCAGGGAGCTCAAAGCATTTCTAATCCGCATGACTACCATCCTTCAGGGAAAACGGTTTTCTTGGGGATTACTGGAGAACCAAATACTTGCCCACAAATTGCAGCCCGCTGCAGTTAATAACAGGAATCAGCAAGCAAAAGAAAGGAGATTTGGGGCCTGGTTTCATGCCCTGGAGGCTCCTCCATAACGTCCAACTCCCTCTGACCTCCCTGCAGGACTGGAGGCATGGCCAGGGCTCTGGTGGTCCTGCCAGGACAGCATGGCCGTCAGCCTATGGAGACAGTTTGGTACGCTGGCTGCCGTAGCTTGTGTTTATAAACTTATCCAGCAAACGCCACTTAAAGATACACATTTCAGAGAAACAATCCATAACCTTTCTTCTGAGGCAGAGAACAAGCTGGCAACCAAATGATAAAAAGCTCTTCACCCAGTGAAGCTTATGAGGCAAGCAGCACCGAATGCAAGCTAAAAGCACATCATCTAACACATCACAGATCCAGGAATGTAATTTTTAAGGTATCGCCAACATTTTTCTTTAAAATTTATATAACATTTACCAGTATTTAAAAAGCTATGGGTGAATTTAATGCCATTAATAGTTTAATCTTGAGACGCAATTCATGCACTGGTAATCTGCTTCGGTTATTACTGACCTCTCTACTGGCACCAATTGGTACAGTCTGCCATGAAAGCACATCACATAATCGAAAACCTGCTTAGAAAAGGCAGGAATGTCCACAGAACAGTTGCAACCTCATTTATTCCGAAAAAGAAAGAAAAGAGCACAATATGCAAGCAGCAGGCTATTTTTCCTCCCATTAAAATATATATTGCTCTCAGAGTCTAATAATTTATCATTTTCTTTGTATTTTGGATTTGTTAATAACAAGTTTAAAAGAGAATAATGGAGATAAATATCTTTAATTTTCTACTTCATTTTGCCTTCAGAATACCCAGGCAACCTGCACCTTTCTTCTATTTACTACTAATTCCTGCCACGTGGTAAATTGAATACAAAACTTGAGCAAGGGAACTGTTTAAACAATTAGAAAAGACCACAGGAACTTAGAAAGCAGAAATTTTAAAACAGCATATATGCGCAATCTTTGAACAGTAAAATTGCATCCAGATTCACTGGCCTAACCCTCAGACCCACCAAAACCCAATCAACTGAACTTCCAGATTAGAAACAAACTTTCATCTGAATTAACTGTCTAATCCAAGAGTGCGCTGAAACCACTGCCAGCAATATGTACTTGCATTGGCTAACTCATTCCCTGTATTCCTCAGCTGAAATTTGTACATCTGGTAGCTCTTATCTTCTGCATATTTTGGGGACCTTCTTTTTCCATCTGTGTTTTTACAGCACCAATTCAAATTGGATCATGATGTTCAGTTCATGCTATTAAACACTATGAAAATACAGATAACAAATTTACTATATTAAATAGTCTTAGAGAACAAGGTCAAGTTTCCCAACAGGTTTCCAGGAAGGAAAAAAGGTTTCTTGGACTTCTGTGGAACAATTTCCAGAAAATAATAATTTTGAACAAACATTTGAACAAACACTTGCTGAAGGAGCAAAGAAACCTCACTACCTACCTTAAGACACTAAATGAGTAGCAATTTCACCTGCCAGGATTTCAGAACAGAGATGACTGCTCAAAAGCAAAGGTGGAAGGGAAAAGGTGAAGTTTACACCTTAACGTATTGGCACCATGAGATCTTCGGCATCCCAACAGACCTTCCTCCTTTGGAGCCTTCATAAGGCAGGGTGGGAACATCCCGGTTTGGGGAGACACCAAGAGAGAGTTTAACATGACGCGAGAACAAGTGGACGTTTCATGTACACCAACTTCCATGTCTTTTTCAGGCAGGCATGTTCCAAATTCATCTGCATTGCAGTGCTGGAAGGAAGATGCAAACCCTGAGTCTAAATACGAGGGGTTTTATTTGACCTTACTAAAGCTTGTAATTTATGATATCAGCCCCTGGTATATGAAACGATTACCTAGCCTTTCCTCTTCTGATGTCAGAGAAAAAGTATCTGGATGGATTTTAAATTATATTACTCAAAATAAAGTAAAATGGAAACACGAAAACAACCTTAGATAAATTGCTCCAATGGCCAGCTAAACTTGACAGCATAGGAAATAGTGTAAAGCCAGTTTTGGTTCTCTGTCCCACTGCCTCACAGCATCTTTCTTGCACACTCTATCTTCTAATTTTCAAATGCACATTTTCAATATTTACAGAAAAACAACATTCTCCGAGAAAAGAGTTAAGGACTGGAACTAGGTTAAAAGGATTGGCAGAGTTGCTTGCAAAGAGCTTTCCTGACCTATACTTAACAACTGTATTCTCAGAAGCCAGTTTTTCTTTCTTCTTTAAAAAAAAAAATTCTCCTAAATAAATATGTGCTATTATATTTAAATTACACAATAATCCGTTACCCTTTATACATCTATGTTTTGCTGTTAAATACACAAAAAAATGGCTACTTCAAAAGCACTATAGTTTACCATTTTGGTAAGGCTCCAATAAAATTGTATTAACTTTCCTGAACATCTACATTATCTAAAGTGAGCTATAACTATATCCTCTTCATATTAAAAGCAAAGCAGCAGCTCCTTTTGTGAGGCAGTAAATTAAAGTTAGTTCCAGCCCTTCTCAGTTCACGTTTTTCAGAGCACGTACTCCCCCTGACAGTCTGCTCGGTGTTTACTGTTACGCTCCGGAAACTGTACGTATACCTTCGCTTTACTGTCTCCCAGATCCGTGGTTATTTGTACCTAATCATCTTGTTGTCTGTTGCCATCATCTTCTACCTTCTGGCTTCTAGTGAAGCACCTTTCTCAGAAATCTTCATTGCATGAAACATGTTCTTAGAATTATAACCTGAAAGTTTCTTTTTCTCTTTTTCCTCCATTTTTTTCACAGCTTCCATGACTACCATGTTTGAACAGGCCTTCCAAAAGCAAGACTGTATGTTTTCATTATGGACACACGAAATGTCAATTGTTATCACAATTTGTTGAAAATGTTTATACCATGACCAGATGGATTACTTTACACTTATGTCATGATTTCTTTACCTCTCGAGAGTACTTCAAAGTACTTTACATAGGAAGACTGTTACGATTATTTTATTGGTGCTTTAGTGGCCAATTGCAGCTATAGATATCTAGATGCCTAACGAGGACAGAAAACTCTTAATACAATTATTTTACCAATCTTCCTGAAGTGACCTCTGCCACATAAAAAAAAAATAAAAAATAGCTGTACATGTCCCCTGCTGACAAAATTAAAAATAATTATGTCTTCAATAAGACACTTGATTTTCAGGTGTGCTGTGCACTCATAATACTCCCACAGTGTTATGGAAAATAGTAATTACTCAGGATATTTGAGAATTCATGGATACAAGGTACTTTGCCTTTTTTTTTTTTTTTTTAATATTAACTTTCTTTTTGGATGGCTTCAAAAATACCTTTGAAAATTCCTTCCAAAGGTCTATTGTTGCAAACTTGCCTTTGCGGTAAACTTACTTAATTTTTACATTTTAATCAATATTGATCATTATGTAAAACTACAAGTACTATTTAAATGTACAACTACTACCACAATGAATGTATATAAAATATAAGTTTGTTAGCAAATATTTTGAGTTTAAGGACGTCCTGTACTTCTCATATTGTAATTGAAACACTTGATTTAAAACAAAATACATATAGACATCTGTTCTTGAAATTCACTAGCAAGAATAAGATTGCTACTTCTTCCATGTTCTGTACAATTCCTGTCCCTTTAACTCTCTTCTTCTCAACACTTGCTTTCTATCTCACGCGAAAGCAGATTTTCACTAATGTTGCCCCAAAGGCTTATGAGAGTTTTTACTGACCAATTGTTGCTTTCACAGGTTCTGCTCCTTGCTTCAGTCCCCACAGACACGTTTTGACTAATTTAAACACCCCTTCATTCCCAGTGAAAATTGAGAAGCATAGTTTCAGGATTCTGTAGCCTTTTTAGTACAGTCATCAGGCTTGCCCTTGTTCCTAAATAATAATTGTGGTATCGTCCTCTTGATGATGTGGATAAGTAATTTCCTCTCAAAGCTGGCAAAAACGAACACAGGTAACAGAGGGCACTTCCAGCTGAAGAACCAAAAGACACAGGAGGAAACCTTGGCTCTGTTGAGCACGACAACATAAACCACTCTTTTTAACCCAATAACCCGTTTCCAGTAATGGCCAAAATCAAAGTATATGAATAAGGTAAGCATATAGGGAGACACTTGTAACACTCAGTTGGTCCTTGCGTTTCTGCAGCATACAGATTTCCTGATTCAGGGATGACACCTTTGCATTTAAGAACTCTTGATGGCATTTATTTCATTAACTTTTGGGATTACCCCTTGCACTCCTGTACAGTTTTGGTATCCACAACGGCCTATGGAAACAGTTTTACAGGTTACAAAGTAATCCACAAAGAACAACCTCATTCTTTTTTTATGATGATGTTTTATTTGAATGTTTTTATATAGGGTTTGGGTGGTTTTTTTTTTTCCCAAAAAATCTTTAAGTTCCACTGAGGCTCCTATTGCCAGTGAAGTCAATGGGATCTCCATTCTCCCAGTCCTGGAGGAAGGATGATCAGGATCCTCCCAAGAACTGGACATAAGCTGCACAGCGGCCAAGGAACAGTAACGTTTCACGAAGCGCATGTTCAGCCCTGCCAGAAACTTCTGGTATGGGAAAGGAGCAACAGAAGCCGAGGGCTTGACTTCATTAGCCAGCTGACACAAAAATTACAAGCCTGTTTCGTCTTCATGAAGAATTTACATCAGATTAAAGTGGGTGAATACCCTGTCTGCAGCTAGACATGCTGGCAGGTGTGCACTGCTGTGTGCCACGAACCCCCATGCTGCAGGCTCACCGGCTCGCTGTGTCCCACGGGGGAGCACGGGCACTCTGCCAGACACCGATGCCCCCGCTTACTGGGTCACGTCACCACCCACACCGCACAAACCTCTGAAGAAAATCAGGGTACATTCAGAGACAGTGAATCATGGAATCATAGCATCATAGAATAGTTTAGATTGGAAGGGACCTTAAAGATGATCCAGTTCCAACACCCCTGCCATGGGCAAGGACACCTCCCACTAGACCAGATTCCTCAAAGCCTCATCCAACCTGGCCTTGAACACTTCCAGGGATGGGGCCTCCACAATTTCCCTGAGCAACCTGTTCCAATGCCTCACCACTCTCATAGTGAAAAATTTCTTCTTAATACTTAGGTCTTGCAGAGCTGGGGTGCAAGGTTGTTGCCTAACAAGGAACCAAGACTTTGGGCTCACTGATGAAGGACATGGTTGGGTTTTTTTCTTTCTTTTTTATTTTTTGAAGATGAACCCACTGAAGACCACATACCCTGTGGTACCCAACTTGCAGGCATTTACCGATGCAAAATCATTTATGCCAGTTTAGATGTAATCACTGTTGCAAGGTCCCAGAACACCCAAAATTACCCATAGGACATTCAAATTATATTGAAGAATTTCAGAGGAAACTGAACATATTACTGCAATGCAAGAAAATGTTCAAAACACTGATTACATATTCTAATGCATATTATTTTTACTGGGCTTAAAGAAGTAAATTTATTTCTATTATCCTTGTTTGGTAAATCCCAATTCCATTTTACAGACAAAGAGACTGGGTCATAGAAAGATTCAGTAATGGAAATAAAATTTGATTTCAAAAGTTCCGATGTTAATTCTCATAGCTATCAGACTGCTAAAAACTCAAAAGATAAAAAGTACTGACAAGTGAAAAATGACAAATAGTTCTTCATTCAAGTTAAGGGGAGATAACTCGTATGTCAAGGACTTTAACTCCCACTGAGCTCCCTTTGAGAAAAGCTCTTAACAGTGGGTGTTTGGATCATTTTTAATTAAAATGTGAATTTTCTTTGTAGCCTGGTCTGACTTCATGATTGGTTTTGCTTCTTACAATCACTTACATTCAACACACAGGCAAGGTCCTTCTACAAAATGTGATGCGTGCCCATTTATTTTAAAAAGGTTTCTTAAAGAACAGACTAGAATCTCACACTGAGTTGTTTATGACCTCCATTCTTAGTCAGGAAGTCAGGCAGATGTTATTTCATGTAGCTGAAAGACTGTCTACACACAATGTCTGATTGTTTTACTAACTGAATTTTCAAAAATCCACTCAGTTGTTCAAATGTTGGTTTACTGTTGTATTGAATATTAATCATAAAAGGGAGAGAATTATATTCTAGCAGTATGTAAGCATAATAAAGCATCTGATAGCAAATCAATGAGTTATCTGTCTCATCCTACGAAAAACAAAATGTGATTGCTTGAAAACTCTTACACCTCTTGCAGTGCTATTTTTAACTTGCATATAAAAATACTCTCTCATTTTAGAATATTCAGATGTTATAACCACAAATGTCCATAACCAGCACATCAAGAAGAGTGTTAAGAAAAGCATAAGAGAAAACTCAGAAGCCTGCCTATGATGTACTTGCCTGAACTTAAAATTAATGCAATTACATAAACTGGTGAAGTTATTCTTGTCTTTCATCAGCATCAGAGCAGAACTGGACTCCACGACTGGTCCAGTGTGCTCAGAAATACCAACAGCGCCAGAGCACAGCAGCATTTCTCATCAGTGCAAAGCAGCTCGTCACCCATCACCTATCAGCTGTTCTCAGAAGTAACAGTGACATTGAGCCTCATAAAAAAATACCTAAACAGGCATCATGTCTGAAGAGAGATACAGCTGAGAAGAGAGGGAAGCAGGCGGCTCCTCTTTATTCCACAGGCTATTGACTGGGATCAGCATGTCAAGCTCGTGTCTCCTGTTTCTGCTGCAAACCAGCAGACACTCATGATAACAGTATTTTGCTCAAGTGAATCTGACCTGTACATTGTCAACTGACAGCATCCTAGCATCACGGGGTCTAACAATTCAATATAATTACAAAACCAAGGGTGCATACTGGCGGTGTTCTAAAATAGTTTCATGTGGAGCTTCCCTCCTACGCATCAAACTGAGCTTTTATTAACCTTTCAGGAATTGGAATAATTTCAGGTGTTATTGCTGACTATAAATTTATCAAAGCCCTTAAAAACAATTCAGACTAGCTTCTGATTTTGCATAGTCCTGAAATATAAAAACCTGAGTTTGCACTACAAAACACATTTCCATTTTGTTGTTTCAAGTTTATTCATCATGTCAGATACACACACTCCATCTCAATCAGACACACCCCCCCCGAATTATTTTTATATAAGTGGTTTATAATAAATCACTGAGTCTGACAATAACATCTTGTAGTTGAATCTGAATCTATTTTAGGGACTAGAATAATCTGTAATTACATATCATGCACTTAATGTTAAAAATATGCTTTGAACTTTTGCTGCATCCCCCAAAGTACTTACCAATTTGCAAGCCCTCATAAAGAAAAATCTTCTTCTTAGATTCACCTCTTCTGTGGTTCAGGGAAATTTTCCAGATCAGATAAGAGAGACAGAGAGAAGGAGATAGAGACTGAGGTGCTAGAGCTCTTCATAACACATCATCTGTGAAATTATGACTTGGTATTAACCCTGATCTCACTGTCATAAACACTGTAAAGATCCACTGGGTCAAATAACTTCACTCCGCAATTCACTTTTGGATTCTTGTCATGTGGTAATTAGCAATCTAAATGTATTATCTATCTTTTATAGTGAACCAGCTACCTCTCTCCAAGACCAAAACCCAGACACCATCCTTGGTCTACTTCACTTAGACTGAGAGCTTCCTATTGGAAGTACAGATGCGGCTCCCTTGCTCTACACACTGCACTTTGACATTGTATTATTGAACCTTGAACCACTGCCCTTCCCAGGCTACGTCCCAGGATAGGCAAGGCAACACCGACCATCCTGCTAAGATAATATCACTTTGCTGGACTGCAATTCGGCTGTCACTTTATTTCAGGGACTTTGAGAAACACCCATGTGACAGTCATCGTGTGGAAGGACACAGGTCCCAGGGCACAGCTCCTCCTTCTGCAGCACTAACGCAATTCTCCTGGTCATGCCCAGTGCGCACACAAAGGCTCTCTGTGCCCCTTGGCTAAAGGCCAGAGATGTCTTCCTGGGGCAGACACCTATAGAAACAGAGAGATGGCTGCAGGGGAACTCACAGAAAATACAAACAGGCTAATAAGTGCTTCCCCTTTTACCTATCATGTTGAACTCCTGCGCCCTCTCTCATCAATTTACAGGTATTTTTGGACAACGAACACCAATAATTTCTAGATTTGATTGACACATGCAATCACTAAAAAAATGTATTGACTTTTTTGCTTGTGATATTTTTACTCACATTAAGCCTTCTGAAATTGCATCATGCAGATGCAACTTTTTGCATTAAAAGACTAAATTCCTTTGCCTTAATTATTTTTCAAACCAATGACCTTCTTGTAATTTTAAACACCTTCCAATACAACGTGTAAACACATACGAAGACGGTCTTGTGAGATTTAGCAGCTGGGGAACAGACCCAAATACTTTTTGAAAAGGTCATGCTGCTTCTTCTGGCAAATGTACAGCTGATTATTAGTCTTTTACACCAGGCACATAACTTATATGATACCAACTATCCCCCAGTGTATTTACATGGCTTCTTCTTACAATCATCCTGGGATCCATTTCTGTCCAACCACCTGAAAAGAAAATAGGAGCTACTTCCAGCTATTGTAAAAATTACCATGTAAAACACATTCTTTTTTTTGTTTTGTTTTTACCTTCTTATTTGTGTCAGGATCAATAGTGTGAAGCACAAAAGACTTTTGCTTTAGTATATGAAAATCTGTTCTTTGGTGATCATCTGTACTTCTTGCACAAACGAGTCCATGATCTGTATTCCCTTTGTTATCTTCAATGTGTACTCACATTCCCCTCTCATTCATCATTTTCTTGGCTTTCACGGATTATAAACCACAGAGATCAAGCGACTCCAAAGGAGACACTCTGTTCTTTCACCATGCAGGGTGCACCAGTTGTGCTTTGGATCGTGATGACATTACAGGTAGGGCCTCTAGATCTGGCTTTGCTTCGTGACACCTATGCATTGACCCACATGCCTCCAACTTCATTTAGAAGCGTTCTTCAAGTAGAAGTAGAAAAAAAGAAATCAAAATGCTGTTTCAATATTATTTCAGTGAATTAATTACTACGCATCACTTTGAGAACTCTTGCTTTTAATACAAAGTATTAAAAGCTGTCAGCATTGACTGACTCTTAATAAGAATACAATATATGAAATAGCAATGCAACAATGGAATTTTTTTCTGCCACTTTTTCAATATACAAATATGCAAGTACTTGTCCAACTGTATGTACCTGATGATACAACGTGATTGACCGCTCAGCCTTGCTCTCTTTACTTTCCATTTGCATATGTCTGATTTTTCAGAGCTAACAACATCACATGCAGCATTGCTAATTTTTTAATCAGGCTGAAATGATTTCTTTTTGTCTGGACACTTGTATTTTTCTGCTAGGGACCAGCCTGATCTTCTATTTAAAAGAAAAGCTTTTGCAGGAAAACTGTTAAAAACAAACAGTATTTGTTCAATGCCTGTGGTTCACTTAAATAACATGACATAATATGTTCTCATTATAAACTGTGATATAATCGTGCAGCCTTCTAACCTCACTTTAAATGATAGAGAGATATGATCCTAATTTTTTCCTCATAAAGCACTTCCATTGATAAATTATATTACTGAGTTTAAGCCACATATGCATTTTTTTAATTGAAATATCTGCCACCATGAAAGCATTGATTTTTCTTTTGAGGTCAGTCAGTTGAGGGAGTGGGAATACAAAAAAAGCAGTTTTTCTTCCAAAGAATAAAGAGTGCAATTTGCAATACTGAGATTTTGAGATCCAATTAGAACTAAGTTTATGAGCAACAAAAGAGACTCAAAATTTCTATTAAAACCATAATACCGGAGGAAAAAACAAAACAAAACAAAAAAACCCAAAACAAACAGAAAAAAAAACCAAAAAGAAAACCCTAAGAAGTCTCCAACAGTAATGTAATTGCAGGACTGAAGAAAACTGTTCTATTAGCCTGACTGAAAATCAGTCGTCAGCATCATGTACAAACTAAGCTGAATGAACTTCATTTAGTATTCACTTTAATGACAGTTCTACACCAGGTCTTCAGGCTATGAGCTCCCTAATATATAAGTACCTCTTTCACAAAGAATGCTTGCTTTATGAATAGCACAATAGGTATATCTCCACTAATCAACAGAGGCACAGGCACTTTTTCATTGTTTTCTGACCTCTCCAGCACATTAAATAACATGAACTAGCTATCAGAACAATTGTGGATGTATTTGTGTATGAAGGTTGTTTCATCCCCAGCCATGCCACAGTTTTTATTGCATATAAAACATCATTGTGAAACAAACACATTTATTTTCTTGATCATTTCTTCATTAGCCGTTTTTCCTTTGAGGAAATGTGTTTCTGTCTTTACTATTGATTTCAACTTACGTTCACCTGTGGAAGACCTGCAGAATGTAACCTATACATTATTTTTAAAGAGGCCTTCAGTCAACTGCCCAGAGAAGCTGTTAAAATTGGCAGATGATAACAAAAATAGGATTTGAACATAGTGTTTTGGTGCTCCCACAATCAATGACGTGGTCAGGAACCTATTGATCTTCCTGAATTGCCCAGTCCTGAATTAATAAACTTCTGCCGAGTGCATTCCTCAACCGGGACTGCTGTATGCCCATTATACAGTTAACATTCCAATGGATATACTCCATATAAATACTAGAGCCGGGTGCCAGCTTCACCTCTGTGATACATCTGAAAAAGAGCAGCAGAAGAGCAACACGCTGTTTGAAAGCACTAGGAACTAAAGAATATTTGTCCTTTTCTTTCCTCCCTCACGACAGTAAGCTTCACCTCCTTCTCTATGTCCACTAGCAAGGAAGACCGGTGTTGCAGTGATCACAAAATTGCACAGCCAGACACTGCCAAGCTGAATTCTCTTGAATCTCAAGAAAATAAATTTTGCATTCTCTCCTTTTCTTTACCACTGATTTTCCCCCAAGTCTGTCAATTCGTCTGTGAGATTTCTACTGTCCTTTAAGCTTGGGTGGAAATTAGCCAAGGGGCTCCAAAAAGACACAAGTGCGAAGACTGTGTGATTGCATAAACCTCCTTTCAGAGTTCTCTAAAATCAGGTTATCTTAAAACAAAACCACCATGATTTTACTACAAAGAAGCAACAAATGCATCGGCAAGTCAGTTTTTTTGAAGATGGTTATCTGAGGCTTCTAGCATACACAAAAAATACTGCTGGTACTAATATCCCAAGAATATTGTGCAAGAATCTCCATCTAGATATTGATTTGCAATTTTTTGTAATTTGTAGTGAAACAAAGGAACAAATTAGCTAACTGATGTGTAATAACATCCGACCGTTATCCTGAATAGCTAAATAGTGCACTGTGGGTATTACTTAAAGATGTGGGTCGGAAAACACTTTAAGAATAAATGACAGTTAGCCTTTGACTGGCCTAAAAAAGAAATAAAGATTAACCATAAACTGAATGTTTCCCATTATCTTTATTTGCCTGAGTCTTCACACACTACCAAAATCCAGGATATGATTTCATTGTTTTGTCCCTTATATGACAGTTGGATGAAAGACCTCTAGAAACAACATTTACAAGCACAAATACAATTTGCTTATCAAAATTATTCTCACAGTAGAACACAATTAACAAGCTTCTTTAACCCTGCAGCAATATTTTGTATGTTATACTCTCTGAGTCGATTTACTCTCTTGCCTTTGCCAACACGGTGTGCCAACAGACCACATAGTCAAGCAAAGTGCCTTAAGTGATAAGATAAACGATAGTTTTTATTTACAAGTATCAAGTGTAATTGGTAAATAGGATGAATAACAGTTCACACTCAGAAGTATGGAAAGTAAACAGTGCAATATCTCCAGCAGAGAAGAACCAGGAATGTTCAGCAGTGCAACGTGGGCAGTACGTTAACTCATGATCAGTGCCGTAAAGACTAAATGCCTGGTCACAGATCTCCTGATGTACAGGCCTTTGCCTGAAGACACTAATAAAATAGGTTTTAAAAGGACAAAATACTTTTTTTTTTTTTTCTTCCCAGAGTTCTGGAAAAAACTCTGCTTGAAACTTGTCACAGGCAGAAATTTCCCTCAGGAGGTAGATCTAATGTCTTATTAGGCACTTCCTTGATTTCTTTTGTGTTTTCAGATTTTTAATACTTGATTATTTTCAAAGGTCTTGGGTGGGATGAATATAATTGCAATTAAAACCTCTCCAGATGCTTTGAGATCTGCTAACTGAACATTCTGGGTAAGAGCTCAATGTTACTAGGTATTCTGACCCTAAAACCAGGAAAAAGATAAACAAGCATTGTTTAATTTTCATTGCAGCATGGGGATAGTTTTTTCTCCAGTTTCACACCTGAAATTCTTTCCCGCATATCTCATTTCCAATCAACATTTAAGAGGCTGCCCAAGGAAGTGGTGGAATCGCCATCCCTGGAGGTATTTAAAAGACGGGTACACGTGGTGCTGAGGGACATGGTTTAGTGGTGGTTCTGGCAGTGTTCGGTTGATGATTGGACTCGATGATCTTAAAGGTCCTTTCCAACCTAGGTCATTCTATGATTCTATAACATCTGCTGTAACTGATTTCCCTAAAAAGCTTTGTGTAAAGATTATTTAATGAAATAAACTAGCTAGTTAGTGGCTCAAAATATTTCGATATGGAAATTCAAGGTATCTTTAGAAAATGAGAGGTTTTTATTAATTTTACTTTATGATTTTATCTGTTTGCCAGTTTTGGCCCAAATCCATGAATCCTTTAATTGAGCTCAAAATTTCATATTGCAAAAAAAAATATTTAACCATCCAAAAAAGTTTGGCTTCGCTTCAGCTATTATAACTATTTACCTTTACTAAAATAATTTTCTATTTCAATATATTTTTATGGTATAAGAAAACCCACAAGCACACGAGAACAGGTTTATATTAACAATTAACTATTTCAAATTAAAAAAAGACATATCCTTATCACTAATGTAATGAGAAAGCTTACTTGTTAGAATAAAACAAAAAATAAGCTCAAAATAAGTGCCTGATAAATAATAACGTACGAATAAGAATTGTCAACATTTGCTAGAATGGGTATGTTACTGTCTGTATTTTTTTAAGAGTGTTCAAACAGGAATGTCTTCTGTAAATATATCTGTCTTACACCATTGCATGAAATTTCCTAGAGTAGTAAATAAAGCAAAATTATACAAGGATCATATTGCACTCTTATCTTAAACTTTTACCACACAGTAGTAAAGCTGTATGATTGTGGACAGGCAGTTCTGCCACCACTGTGCAAAAACAAATTCTTCATACAGTTCCTTTAAAAATTGTCAATAAAAAGGAATATCCAGCTCTAAATTATTTGAAAGATGAGAATTTAAATAGTCTTTTTAATTAAATAACTATTTTAAATTTTTCTCTCAATTTATGAGAATGTTTTCATCAAGGTCAATAATCTGAAATGTAACAACCAGTGGTTTAGAGCTTATATTTTTCTTGACATTCCCCTATGCAAATAGTCAACATCTAATCACAGATTTCCATAACACTTTTAAAAATTGTTTTTAATGGTGATGGCAATTATTTATCCCATAATTCACCATTCCCTAGCAATGAGAAGGAATGTCTGAAGCCAGCAGCCATGGCATTAAAATGATGCCAGCTCATCTTCTCAGCCCCCTGAGATCTCTGCATGGTGATCCCTACCCAGCCTTTCCGTGCACATCTTGGCTGAATCACTGACATCAGAAATGACGAGGATTGTGAAATATCTCTACTCTGGAAACACTTAAGTATGCTCTCTTTGCTTCTGCTGACTTTTTACTGCCTTCTTGCACAACACACTACTCTGCGTAACAATTTCTACAGTTGCAGCATTCTTGCTGCTTTTATTAGCTCAATTATTTGTAGTGATATGAGGTAATTTTTTTTACAGAAATATTTTTGAAAATACCAATCTTCTATTGACCAAGTTGTTGCTCAGCTAAAAAGAAATGAACAGAAGGATGCCATTCATCAAGTGATGATTAATTATCCAAGTATATTTGACTGCTCATATTGGCTGTTTTTTCACGATAGCAACACAGTTCAATTCATTTTATTGTGGTTTTGTTCCAAGTAGTTTTTCAGTTGTATGACTGCAATCTTCCTCTAGATACTTAAAAGAAATTGAGTTAGCAAGCTGCTTATCTGAGATAACTTTCTATAGCAGCGTGAGGAAACCACACTGGCTGACCAGCAGGTCTTGCTCACATTTTCTGTGGGGCCTGGGTGGACTTTTCCAACAGTGACAGGAAGGATTGTAATGTATAATTCTGATCCGAGCGGAAAAGAACAAACCCTTAATTTCGGTTTCCCAGAAAAGGGGATACGAGTGATGTAGAATCCATGCATACTCTCAGAGTAACTAATTTCACTTATGCATAAACATGAGTACTAAAATAAGACAGTCGGGCTGAAGGACAGTTTCGTCTAGGAATCTGGATGTCATGGTTTGGGCCAGGACAGTGGACTCAACACTAACACCCAAATCTCAGGAGTATCTCCACCCTAGAGACATTTTGTAATCAGAAACCAGTGTGAAAGCAAAATTTAACTTCTTTTCGTAGGTTCCCATGATAATTCAGTTTGGAAGGGACATCAGAGGTCTCGAGTCCAACCTCCTGCCCAAAGCCATGTCAGCCACAATGTGAGCACTCTCAGGCCTCAAGGGTCTTTCTTTTTCTGCAATATTAATCAAGTGTTCAATTTACTTGCTTGCAACTATGTGACTGGTGCTATCCGAGACGTCCCGGGGACGTCCCTTCATGGCCTCCAGCTGCTAAACCCAGAAGAGCTGGATCTCCTAAATGTCACCAGTGACTTTCCTAACGTCCAAGTCGTATCTGCAGGGCTACAAAGTGTTACACATGAAGTCCAACAACTCTGGGTAGACAACCAGACCAACTCCAAACAGTTCCAAGGATGAGATGGGACCACTTGGTGTGCAAGGTGTGTGAAGGAAGGGTGTCCACGGAGCACCATGTCCCTGCATTGAGCACGAGAGCTCAGCCAGCACTCGCAATGGCAGGGGCAGCTGCCTTCCTCCTTTGAAAGAGTGATAAATAGCCTAATGAATACATAAATAAATGAAATATTCTTTGAGACAAGGTGTCGTGGGTTTTTTGCCAGTAGAGGATTGATTTCTAATTGGTCAGAACAATTCAGTTCCTTCTGAGAAACACATAGTATACCAAACTAATGAATTCCTGGATACCTAAGTATTAGAAGAGGGTACTTCATTATTCCTTGTTCCTTATCCCTTATGCCTTATTATGTATACCATTTTAACCATTATATCTCTTACTTATTACATCTAGTGCATAGTAGCTTCAATATCACAAGTCAATACTTCGTTTACTGATTATAATTGCCTTCCTCACACAAAGGAGAAAATGCCCTTACTTAGATTCAACTCAATAAGGCATTTATTAACAATGAACTACTGTCTCACTTCAGCAAATTTGCCTTTATCCACTTTCAGGATATAACCACCACATTTATGACATATACACGGTGCTTCCAGATAAGTGTTACCTGTGCTTTTTAATACGATGATGCTCGCTGTTTCTGAAACATTGGAAGTAGGCTCATTACGGAAACTGCAGTAGAGATAGCAACGAAAGAAAAATCTGTCCATGTGTCTTCAATCTAACTTGCTGTTCAACCGAGCAGTGTGCAAGCCCTGTCTCTATGCACTATCACAGACTCCGTGAACAGAGGTGGGTTTTTTTTCTGAATATGGATATTTTTGGATAAGTATAGTTCTGTAATTCTCAGACATCTCTTCAGTGTGTAAATGAGTCCGCATGCATATTTGGAAAGAACTGTGAAGAGTCAAGGAGAGACCAGAGGAATTTTATAAACCACTGGATTCCTCAAACAAATAAATTTGTCGGCAGGAAATGCAGTGGGAGGGCAGAAGCAGCTTGTGATAGCAGCTGAATAGTCCCTTTGTCTCAACACAATCTCCACAGATTTTTGTCCCCAACTCACATAAACAGTTTGTGTGCAGCACAGCCAAACTCTGAGGCAGAAGGATCAGCTCTTTCGACACGACAGGTATGCCGATTTTTCCTAGCACAGAAGTGATGGGGGAAAAGGCTGGCTACCCTAGCACTGTCACTAGGGAGAACCTGGGAAGGACTTGTAGTAAAACAGCTGTTGCTGAATTTTGCGTGGAAATATTTTTCTTTTTCAAATAGTCAGCTAATACAATTAAAATTAGATGTTTTATCCCAAAGTATAAAAAAAACCAAAGAAATATCTGAGAAATTTGAAAAACTTCAAAAATTTTCTTAAAAATTGAGAAATGTGTTTGCAAAATGTTTGTGATTTAGTTAGAAAAATAACTGCTAGAAAAAATAAGAGCATGTCCCTATATTTCATAATAATTTAGTAACTTAATTTTATGTTTTTACATTTTAGAAGTGCAAATGTTTTAAAAGTGGAAGACAAGATTTTAATTTAGCAAAAAACAAGAGAATTACCAATTTACTTTTTAAACCTCCAAATTTTCTTCTGTAGGTAATTTCAAAATTTCCCAAAAATCTCAATTTAAAAAAAATAAAAAATGTGCATTTTCTAATGATCTCTGGGTAACTTTATGCAGCAATTAGTATCACTATGCAGAAAAGGAATACAGTCAATTGTATTTTCCTCTAAGAATATTTCATTTAAACAATTTGTAATCTATTACTAGTCCACATTTTTGACATCTTTTTATAATACCATTATTCAATTGGTAGAAAGTCGCTTCCAATGTTTGCTTTTTGAAACCTTTATACTTAGTGAGCCAAAAAATAATGCATGTTGCACTGCATTTTTCCTAAAACGATAACAATAAAAACCAATTAGGAAAATTCACCAGTATTTGTGCATGTCTAGCAGGTAGAAGTATTTAATTTCTCACAGTATAATAATGCTAACATTTTCAATTTAATTTAATTTAAAGTAAATTATAGTTCAGCTCTCTAATGTCATTGTTTTACTTAATGGCCTTAATTCAAGCCTGATGTTCAGATTAGCAGTTTTGATTATTCTGCTTATATCAGCAACTGCTTCACTTTACATACAAAGGACTCCAAAGCTTGGGGAAATGAAGTCTGCGATTTACTAGACTTATCACGTTAGATTATTATAAATAGGGAAATGATGTCATTAGCATCAAAGCAAAAGAACACATATTTAAATACATAGCAGATGCAAAAGATAAATACTGCAGTCCAAAAATAATTTGCTTTGGAATATCTTTTTAAAGAAGACACAACCTTAGAAGGTTTCTAGTTTCTCGCTTTGTTTTCCATCAAGCCTCATGAACTTGTGTATTCAGAGTTGAAGCATCTTTTTAAAGTTTTTCTGTTGACTATAACTTCAAAATAAGAAAACTAACCTGAACATGTTCTAGAAAATGCTTTTCTGTTTCTTTTTTGCCTAGTAGAAAACTTCTTGTTCTATGCATCAACACCCACACACTTCTGTTCATTACCTTCATTCTTAATGCTGTTTTACACCAAAACTTCAGGACTTAGCTACGTAAACACACCTAAAAAGTCCCAGAGGTCATTACTGGTTATCACATGAGAACTGTAAATGCATATGCCCTCGGTGGCTCTAAAATGCTGCATTAAACAACCCTCACCATACATAGAAGAGCTTTTTCAAGATACTGCTTTAGCAAAGGACCACCCACAATTTTCAGAAAAATATAACAGATAAGCTAGTAGCCCACTGCTGCCTAGTAGTTGAAAAATTACTGGTACACCACTAAAGAAAATAAAGTGTTTCACAATTCATTAGCTTAGTACTGTTGTTAACATCATAACTAAAAATACTGATAATGCCCAGTGAAAAGCACTGGCAGAAGTCAGGAGCTAGCAGTCATGCTAAAGATCAACCTTTAACATCCTGGGTATTGCTACTAATCCTCTGATCCTATTTTAAGCAGCAGTGCAGAGTTGGTGGCTTCTTCTCCTTGGAGTTGTAACCAAAAGTGAGTCCATTTCTGACCAGTCTTTGTAGGTTATCAGACTACCATGTTCCCGTAACAATTACTACTTCTGATACTCTAGATAATACTCCAGCAACTGCAAATCAGATTCAGGAGTATACATAAAAATGAACTGGCACCGTCAACTTGAATAGTCAATCAGGACAAATCATTCAAGGACGAGTATGTTCTTTTGAAAATGATATTAATTTGGTTTTGACGGAAGGTCTCAGTTATGTTGATTTATTGCAATCGGATTATAAAATCATTTAGCAAATGGACTTATCTAGACACCTGTAGCAGAAGCTACACTGTGCAAGTCAAGAGATCATTTTCCTGACTGGTAAGTATAGCCTAGAAAGCCAAAAAAGAACCTGTCTTCTGAAATGTCCATCAGAAGGGTTTGGATAGTTTACCATGGAATTCAGTCACATCTTTTTGTGGAAATGAGGGGTTAGCTTTATACTGAATATGATACATTGGGAGCTGCTTGAGTGGGTGATGCAGTACCTCTTACAGGAAACAAAGGCTGATATGCATATAGTTTGATTACAGAGAAATAAACCCCCCAGAAAGTTATTTATCATTAACGTGATTCCCTGTTTTCTTGCGCCTCGTCTGCTTGTTGGGTTGCTGTATGGTAAAACATGTTCTGCAAACCTCTTGCTTGAAAATGGACTTCCCTTTAATTGTAAAAAAAAGTCTAAAGGAAGCTAGATGCAAATGTTGATATGGTATATTTAAAGCAGAAAAGTCTTCAGACCTCTCCAAAGTACAAAAGAATATATACAGGTACACCTAGGGCTCATCTCCTTTGTAAGGCAAGCCAAGAGTGCAAAGAAATAGAACATAAACAGGAAAAGATTACAGACACAGGAGGAGGTGTTACCTGGCAGAGGTAAAGGGCAACAGAAGAAAAACGTTAAAAGCAAATGAGACGTTTCTATTTCTAAAATTCAGGTAGAACTCACTGAAGCATACACAAAACAACGATGGAGTTAAGATGTCTGCTACTTGTTAGACTAATAAAGCTGTATTTGAAAAATTGTGTATGCATATGTTTTGCAAAAGGTAGTGCACTGTTGATGTAGTAGCAGCAGAAGGACAGTAACCTTCATTAAAACTAGGTTATGTGGTCATCTGCACAGCTCTTGGCTGCAGTGCAGTGTGTATTTTCTGCAAAAAAGATTTCTGAGAGAGCACAACCTTTCTGAAGAATAGACTAGTATCCTGCAGAGCCAGGATCTGTGGTCAAGAATCAATACAGCCTTCTGGAGGTGTCTTGTTTGGTTTAATGGAGAGTGAGCAAAACAGCACCATGTGCGGTATAAATCCATAACACTATTCAAATGTCATTTGAGGTGCCTTCAAGGTTAACAATCACTGCTATCAAATAAGCTGTCAGAATGGCAGGAAGCTTTCGTGCACTGAGAGGTCTAAGGTCTAATGTGGCAATTAAACCCAGAATACAAAACAAACTGTTCTCATACAGTGTACCGGTGTGCCAGAAAATCCTAATGAATAGTTAGCATTGCTGCTGCTAATGGTAACAAAACCTTTAATTCTGCTCAGGCAGCTTTCCCTTCTTGTAAGCATCTGGTGCATTAAGTGCTTTCTCATGTTTCTAGGACCGTTCCTTTGCAGTTTTCAAATAAAGATACACTAAAATCAAAATAAAAAATATTTTTTTCCACTTGTCACAACCCATATCTGGATGAAGCACCTTCACTTTTCAACCAGCTCCCAGCGCTTTAGAGGCTGTAACACCAAAATGGAGAGAAACAGCTGTTACAGAACAGATTTGGCAATCGACTTACAACCTCTTTTGCGTCTGAGTTTAGAAATGTTGGGGCACTGTGGCTCTACAAGCCAGCACAATCCTGAAGAAACATCAAGTGCCTTCTCTACCCTGGAAATCCTATTGGCTGCTCATGGAAAGGCTACGGAATAGCTTAAAAACTACTACTGTTCTTCCCCTACTAAAACTTTCCTGGAAAAAAAACCCAAACAAACAAACCAACAAAGAGGCATCTGCTAGATAGGTGGCTGCACAGGGGAATGAGAAGATTACGAGTAGGACTGCTTAGAGCTTTCCCAAAGTTAAAACTGCTGGTCACAAAGAGGGATATCTTCTGCAAAGGCAGGTCCTCTGCTTGAGGGAAGCCAAACACTGCCGGCTGCCCAACAGACGCGTATAAAAGCAAGGACTGGCATGAGTCACCTCTGCCCAAACTCCAAACATCACATTCACTGAAGGGCCAGCAACAGAAAGATATGGGCTATTTTGAAATGTCTGATGTCTTAAGGACCAAGTCCCGGTAAGCAGGCCTTTGCTGAGCCTTGTTTTACTGCCTGTCATCTTTAAATGAATAAATCAGACTGGATTTCCAGAGTGCCAAAGGCCTGGCTGCAACCCCTGGAAGTACCAAGATGCATCAGACATTATTTTTCAGAGCTGAGGCAGTGGTAGTCAACAATAGTTAGAAAGAGCCTCCGAAAGGATTTCTGAACCTGAGATTTGGCCTCATAGACCTAAAAATGCAGACCGTATCCAGTTACAATTAGCTTAAAAGCTTCTGTGATTGAATAATTGAGTATATCCATACTGCAAACTGAAAGAGGGCAAGGATAAAGCTCTAGCACGGGATCTCTCATCACCCACTTAATTGCTTAATTGTTAGTTCATTCCTGGCTCTGGTCACATCCAGAGGACTTGATACAGCAATTGGTTTCAGTCACAAGACTGGTGGATGTCAGGCCAGTCTAAAAAATACCCTGGAAAAGCAGCACTCCAAGAGAAAAAGAAGAGCTTTCACATTTCTGGTCTTTGGCCTAATAAACTGTATTTGCCTTAGGTCCTAAACCAACCGCAGCATTATTAATTATTTAGTTTTTCAGGGATTTATTAAAAAACAACAGGAACAAATTTGCGTCAGGCTGGACTAGACGTTATATTTCCTTGAAGAAAGCAAAGTCTCAAAGTTGGAGAATGTTAAGCTTTTAGAGTAAATGATTTAATAGTCTCTTAACTGTGGAATATACGGAGCAATAATTCTGACAAAAGGTGACTTATCTTTCTGGGACAGCTATCAAATTGCTTGTGCAGATTAAATACGTGCCGCGAACTGTAGGCATACTGGTACTAAAATCACAAAGTACTGCTGAAAATGTCCAAAATCATCCCTTGTGTAACTCTATTGAAGCCAGGGGAATTACGCCTGGGAGACATTTGTCACATTTATAGGCAGGTTTCAATCTCTGTGACAGCAGAACAAAGGCCCCTGGCAGCAGGAGCTCTGCCAAAAGTTCTCATAGAGAGAAAGCGTGAGGCGTAGGCACATGAACCCCATTAGTGACTTGTTCATGCCCCAAAAGAGACTGAACCAGAGTTGGTAGTGAAGGTTCGACCTACTGCCTCTTCCCTACATGCCTAAGTGAGATCGCTGTGTAATCCCAGGTGGGTTTTAAGGCTGGTCACTTGGTGGGACTAAGAACCATTAATGCAACCTACAGTATTTCCATCAACTTGATAAATGCAAATGCCGTGTCTCAGATCAGATCAGCAATGTAGTGGGGTGAGGTGGAGAAAGAAATAACCACTAAAAACATTAAACTGTCCAGTATTTTTCATACAGTTCCCCTCCTTCATCCATTCCAGCTAGGACATATTAAATAGAAAATGCAAACTGAAAAATGGAGGGATGATTAAAATAAAGCATACATGAATTTGTTTCATAACATATGTGCAATGGACTTGTAATTTCCATCTAAGATTTCTGATGATGACTGGTTTCGAGTGATCATTAGGAAGTCAATAATCACAAAATGTGTACACATTAAGCGTTCCTTCCATTGTATGAGAAGGTACCATTCCAATGAGAGGAAATTATTTCCCAAATCATCTGATACCTTCAAAACCAGATGGAAGTATGAAGACAGCAACTATTACACTTTCTTTTGCCTTACTCTGCTCTTGCATTAATAAGGAGATTGCTACTGAGCACTGACACAACTGGCCACTCTTCCAATCTCCTTCACCTTCAAATTACTGCACTGACTGAAATGCCTAATGAGCCCTGGAGTGGAAAGGAGAAAGTAAAAGTGTACAGACATGCATCTTCATCAAGAGCAATGGAGAGAATAGAACATGGGCATCATGCATTACTGTATTTAATAAGACAAAGGAAACTAATGGCAAAATAAGTATTTTTTTTTTAATACACCTAGGAAAATATGGTAAATGCAATTCAAAGGGAGAAATACTAACTAAAAAAAGATGATTAACAAGCACAGTGGCTAATTTTCTTTTTTCCTTTCAGTCTTAAACAGGGAGAGAGAGGAGTTGCCGTGCTCTCCTAAAGACATTTTTCAGGAACTGATCCTTAGAAATTGAAATCTCTAGGGAGACTCCTAAGTGCAGCAAATCACTGAGTGCAAATCAGATACTTGGATGGCTCTGTAAAAAGGTTATTCACTACAGATTCAGTTATGCCATGAAGCCACAAATCATGGAAGGAAGGTAACAGCAACATGACTATAAAGAACAATTGCCCATAGTTCCCGAGACAGTACATTGGGTCAAATTAGAGCAGTCCTTGCACTTACAGTTGCAAAAAATCCAAACCAAACCAAACTAAACCAAACCAAACCCACATTTCTTGACTTCAGCAAATACCATGGGTTAATGGCCTTTTTTCATTGAAAATCTTTTTTGTCTATATATTCAGCACCAGGAAAAAATCCTTCTTCCGTAGCAGTCAGTATATAGAGTACTGTAGACCACACAGTTAATAGCAGAGTGTCTGCTTCCTCCTAGAAAGGGATGCAAACAAAATATGGCCTAGCATGCAAACAAATATTACAAATCACAATCTTGTGAGAGGGTCACTTATGAAATACATAAATAAATAAATTAAAATCCTGTCATATGTTAACTCAAGACACTAAAAATAAAAACTGCACTTCTGAAAAACAGACAGTTAACGTCAATACGCTAAGTAGATCTATTCATTAGTGTACTGGAAAAGAAAGTTGACTAAATAGTTGGAGCCTGCAGGTCATGGTTTCAGTTAATGAAGTATGGAAGATTGTAAATAACTTCACATAGATTTGCATGAGTTAGGAGATTGAATGAGAAACATCCATTTCTGGTAAAGTAAACAATCATTTGTATCAGGAACAAAATGCCTAAGACTTCTAGTTTAAAATAGGACATTTATCTAGAGTATATATTAAGCTTATCAGTAAACAATATGTGTAAGTTTAAAAGACAAGGGTATTTTGTGGAATTAAAAAGTAGTGTAATATAATATGATTATTTGTTATACAAAACTCTTCAGTGGAACTTCAGATTTCAACAATTTTTCAAAAATGCAGTAGAGAAGAATCTGAAAGATTCAAATTTCATATTGATTTTTCTTCCCATTTTTAATAACTGACAAGTCTTTCACTGACATTGTTTGCAATAGGATTTTATTGCAATGAAATCTGCGTGCTGAGTCCCTTTTCTCTGTAGCTTGTTTTAGTTCTTACTTATCTAAACAGTGTTAGATAAGGCAAATAGGGTTGGAATCAAACCCTTTTATCTTCTGTACTTTATTAGGAAAATAACATTTTTTTCTGAAGTCCTTTTAAGAAGGTTTTGACAAACTTTCATACTGGGTTAACTTGAAGCATTGAATGTCCCAGAAAGACACGCCAGCTATCAACTCTGCACCAACCAAAAGGAAGATGTTTGGCACGACTTCTAGTCTTCTGGATCCCACAGTCTTGGGTAACTACACGTATTTGGAAAAGGAACAGGTAACTACGTAGAAAATCGGTACAAGGAAAAAAAGTTGCAGGTAGAAAGAAATAGTCTGGGCTGAATGGCCCACTTATTAGGAGATCAAAGTGTCACATGCAAAACATTCAGCTAAAATCTGCAAAGCTTACAAACACAGAGATTATCAGCAGGCATAAACACTTTCTTCTTACTAAATTTACATAAAGGAAAACTGTTCATTAAGGCATTGGACGTGGGAGGCTTTTTTTGGCTATAAACACCAATACTGCAAATACAAGTTCCAAACATCCAGTGCATACAATGCTACTGAAGTCTCTACTGTTGCCATACTTTTTAAAAAAAGAATGGGTAAGAATATCACATATATAGGTACATGTGAGTTTCAGTATTTAACTACAATGATTATTTTTTATTATCTCAGTGCATGTAAAAACCCCACACTGTTAAAGCAGCTATTTCTATATCATGAGTTAGTCTACTAATACTCAGAGGGATCTAGCTAGGTCAGAAGACTCCTGTTTTTGTATCTTTGAGAATTCAAACTCAAAGATAATGCATTAGAGTCTCTGAGGCACAGCTTTTAATAGATACCTAGTCTAAAACCACTTCTATTCTTTCTCTGCAGTGAAGAAGAAAATACAAGATTTAATGTTTACATTTAAGCATGAAGATCTTAGATATCTGATCTGTCTGTCAGAAATGCCTATCTCCTCAGCTATTATTAAGGAAGCCTAGGGCAAATAACCTGCTAGCTTAGGAACATCAAGAATATTCCTAAAGCTAGGTGTGATGAAAATTGCTCCTAAGACAATAAACAGAGGAGAAAGGTAAGTAAACTAAGTCCCATATTTCCAAGGTTATCTCTAGGTATTCTGAACTCCAACACCACTTATGGTCTAGGGAATCTCCCACATTGTTTTACCTTGGTGGGTGATCCTGCATTTATAACAAGCGATCCAAGGACTTAGAACCTGTTGCCTAGAAGTCCCATCATGACATGCTTTACAAACATAATGCACATAGCAGTACAGAAAAGTGTAAACTGTTTCAGAAAGCAGGATCTAGAAACTAGCATAAACAATTAAGCATTCAACAACAGGGGAAATAAATTAGGGAGCTAGAATATTCTTCCCCAAACCAGGGTTTAGACAAAATTATTCTAACTTTCAGCTCTTACATTGACTGCTACAGCAACCAGTACTTCAGACTGAACATGAATATATCCATCTCTTACTATTTTTACAGTCAAGTTATCAAAGCTCTGTTTTCTTTCCTAATTAAATGGGTGCGTATAGGTTACAAGCCAGGACAGAGCAAATTGTGCCCTCAGTCTAGCCTGCAGAGAAGGAAAGAATCCCAGACAGATTGCTCACGGCATGCATTGCCATCAATATCACCTTGAGGCTGCCCTTCAATCTATACATTGTCGGAGCCTGCTAGCACTACTCATGGCATGACTAAAACGTGTTGCTCTCATGCCCGTCTATCAAATGCACTGAGAGCATGGTCATAGCCTTCTGGTGGGCTTTCACAGGAATTGCAGAAAATAATCACTTAGATGAAGGTTATGCATGGATGGGTGGTGACTAGTAGAAGCACCCTTGATGCTAAAGTGGCTTATGCCAAAGAAAGCTTGGCTGGGACACTAGAGCTGAGGCAGGTCTGGAAGAGCAACATTACTTCACTTTCCAACTAAGCAAGTTTTAGCTGAAAAATCTGAGACACACATTAAATATGGAGGTCTACAGTGCCATTTTTGCAAAGCCGAGGTCAAAATCATACTTTCAATAATCTTGACTGTGCTCTGTCCTTTATGTCATTACTATGCAGTTCTTTTTTACTCTGGTGAATTACCACTCTTTCTCTCTATGATCTGGGATGCTTCAAGGAGAGCTGGAGCCTCACTATCTCCCTAATGTATCACTGTATGGATAAAACATTAAGAAAGAAAACAGTAGGATTCAGGAGTGGGGGAGGCTGTCCCACTGATTTGATAGACTCAAAAGGTTAATCTTCAGCTACATCTTGTTCATTAGTCTAAATATACATTTAAAACATCAGCATGCTTAAAAGTACTTTGTCAGTACCCATTAAGAATGTGCATTGCACATCTCAGACGTCTTGATAGTAATAGGCACTGAAAAGCAGGCACTGTTCATCTTTTTAATGAGTGGTTTTCCCTGTGAGTGCACTATGAAGCTATGATGCACCATAAAGTGACACTGGTATGCCCTGTGGACATGCAAGAGCAACCTATTCTGTGAAAATCAGGCAATTAAAAGGCATAATGTGTGAGCATGACTTCAAAGTAGCTATTCTTTCAGGTCTTGATTGCAAGTCCTACTTCTTCATGCTGATATAAGAGAGGTGAGGAGGTCTAAGAAGACCTTTCTGATACTGGCCACCCACACTGGAATATAGACAGCTGAGAAAAAGGAGCCACTGTAAGGTTATTATTCCACCTCTGATACACGACATGCTTTTTCACATCATTCTGCTAGTGCAGCTATACTGTGCAAGTAAATATCCTGCAGCAGATAGATTAATTGCATCTGCCAATTAAGGACAAAACTACGTCTATACTGCTAATCATCCCTGGGCCCCAGGCCATGCAGTGAATAACCTCCCTCTCAGTCGGACTAGCAATACAGTGGCCTGCAGTCCAGTCCCACTCCCTCACGCAGCGTCTTTGTGGCTGTTACACATAATTGTTTGATTTTTTTTTTTTTTCCACAGTTGTTTCAGTTCAAATACCTGAAATAAGAGGAAGGCTGTCATGCAATCTGTTAGCGCGGAGTGGTGTGTACACAGCATGCTGCTAAGGGAACGAAGGATATGGCATCAGAACATATGGTGTGTTTGAAAGTACATGGCCCCTTGGGATAGTGTAGAGGACTGTTGGGCAGAATAAACCAAACCTGGCATGGTCCTGGATGAGGAATGATTTGTCTTCAGAATGAAGCATCTCCTGAACTGCAGCTGGGTTCACCTTGGAGGGAGGCAACACTTTGGTTTGCTTCATCAGAGAGCCTGGGAATTAACTAACATATCTACCCCTTCACAAAGAAGCAGCTGATTTATTTGACATTGCCATCACATCCAAACCATCCTTTTCCACCAAAGCTGCAGGAACCGGTTGTCTAAGTATATATGTGGTGTGCCAGCAGTTCCGTGAAATGTGAAGACAGGAGTAGAGGGTAGCACAGCTAAGGACAGGGCCAACAGCAGGGGAATGGTGCCACAGCAGTTAAGATTATGGTCACTGGTAATGATGGAAATGAGCTTCACCTGGCAAATCTTCTAACACCACTCACTCTGTTTCTGAGGAAGTGCAGTTCCCTGTTGCTCTTTACCATGCCAGATGGGAGTGAGTACTGGGAGGATGGAAGTGAGTGAAGTACTGCTCCCCTGGGGGTAGGAGGCTAACTGGGAAGTATGGCTGTGAAGGTCCAGGACTGGTTATTTGAAAACATAAAGACCATGAAGGCAGGTCTGTGTCTCTAACGGGGATATAGCACACTCCCAGCTCTTGCACAATGGGCAATAACACACGAGCAACTGGATTCTATTTTCAACATGGGGAATGAGATGCTTGCCAGGCTTTGAGCATGGCATACCTTCTATTTCATGCTATAAAACTACTTAAATGCAAAACAATACTTTGAACTGAAAAGAGCTTTTGCCTCCCCCCACTACCCATGTGCACACATGCTTGTACAGACACGAGTAAGGGCAATGTATCAGGATCGCATAGGCATGATGTGGGGCTCTGAGGACTCCCTACAGCCAAGCGCAGTGTCAAGCCACACAATCACTGCCCTTCAGTGGAGGCTAGCCATGACCAGCGTGGGCCAGAACACCCTGCATCACTCCACTGAGGAGTCAGGGAACACTTCGGGAACTCACGCGCTGAGCCTTGTAGATGTAGCCTACAAACGTCAGCGGCTGAATAAATGAGTATGCGAAAGGTAAGCCTAGACTCATGATGACTTTGCAGTGTCAGATACTGCTTGTTAATATGTTTAGAGGTTTCTCTTTTGTTCTCCCGTTACTGATTTAATCATTTACCACTAGGCGAGCACATTGCTCACGGAGGAATTGCTGTTCACCAGAACTAAACACAGAAGATAACAGTTACATAGCTACATTTTCACAGCTGTTTGCTACAGAGAGTTTAGGATAGAATTAAAAAAAAACAACATGAAGAACCTTTCCAACAATAACTGATGGTTAGCAAATGACTATTGCCTGTCCTTCAGAAGTTCACGTATTTTTAATTTTGAAATATTTAGCTTCTTCAATGTTGTTCCAACCTTTTTTCTACCTTAGGCTGTACCTACTATTGCCATTCCATAAACTGCCCTTTAGTCTATCAATAACATCATGAGAAACCCCTGCTAGTGCCTCTAGAAATTGTTTCAAACCCTGCAGATGAAAGAAGGAAGGAAAAGCAGAAGCAAAGCAGAATGAAAATGCATGCCTTAAAAGCCAGTGGTTGAAAGAAATGCTTTAAATACTGTCTATGTATTTATAAAATGAAGCAGTCCATGCCTCATGGAAATACTCAACCAAAAAGTTCATACTCATTATTTTTTCTTAATAAAGCAACTAAGAGGAAAAAATAATTAGTGCCAGAATCTTTGTAATTGATTGGATGCAGATGATCAGTTAATAAAGTACTTGGGACTGTGTTCTTCTGTCTGGACTAGAAGATTTGGTATATCACCATTATTAAGAGTTCATGCTATAATTATGGAACATTACCGGGCAGGAAATCGATTACAGAATCATAGGCTATCTCAAGTTGGAAGGGACCCATAAGGATCATCGAGTCCAACTCCCTGCTCCTCGCAGGACTACCTAAAGTTAAATCCTATGACTAAGAGCATTGTCCAGATGCCCCTTGAACTCTGACAGGCTTGGTGTCGTGACCACTTCCCTGGGGAGCCTCTATGGACAGGAATTATTTTGTATATCCGTAAACACTTTTTTTGGATGAATGACAGTGCTGACTTAGTTTAACTACAGTTTTTAGAGAATTTTGATTCATTCAGTAGTATTTCAAGAACACTGCACTTTTCAGGAAAACAACAGTGTTTAAATTCAGAGAGTAAGCCTGATAGTGAATGCACAGACATCCATTTAAAAATCACTATTTTGATAAAGTATTAAGAAGAATGGGTAAATTAGTCAGTATAAATCTGCACAGACGCACTGCAACTGTCAATTAATATTCACTTGAATAAAGGGTATCAATGCCACATGAGATCCCATAGATTTTGAATACTGAGTGGTAACCAAAGCAACATTAACTGGGAAGAGAAATACACAAGACTCAAACTTAGCCTTAGATGGCCATGAACTTAAGGCCTTTGAACCCACTAGCTGACTTTGTATCTGAAAAAGTTTTTTTTCAGATACGTTCATATTCATTTATAGTTTTTTAATTTTCTTTCTCTGAGATATTTGCAAAAGGAACCCTGGTAAGGAAATTGCATACTATAAAGTGGCTCAAAACCCAAGGATTGAGTTCACATAGAATAAATCAAATACGTTCCTCAAATACTCCTGTAACACAGCACATCCACAGGGTGAATTACATAAAGTACTGGTGACATAAGCTTTGGAAAGTGTATCTTTACTTACAGATATCCTTCACATCTAATATACAGTGCCTGTTAAAAAAAGATCTCCCTCTTTCCTATCCTTACCCTCAAAACACAGTCAGAGCAAAACTGTTGGTTCCACTTCTTGAGTAGCTCCGGTTCTTCCAGGATAAAAGTCCCCTATGTTTGCAATTGGATGAACTTACTGCTGTCAGTCTCTTCTCTAAATTAACATATCTTCTTATGCCTTTTAAGTTCATATGATGCATTATTTAAAGCAATTACTGGCTTTTTCTCTTGTGTTCAAGATGTCTATTACACTTCAGGAAACACAAGAGCAACAACTGCTTTCACAGCAAGTCAGATGCTTAACACTGTTAAACTAGGATGTAACAACTTAACTGACTTAATTTGCTTTTACAAACTTTGATGAGATTTACTCTGGAGTTAGAACACTAAGAAAGAGTCTATTTTACCACAACTACCTACATTTTACAGCAGTGAAGAAAAAAATGTCACCAGACCTTAGCTTCTGAAGAGGTGTGGATTTTACAGTTTTCTGCAAGTTTTCAGTCAGACACGCTGTGGGCTGCTAGCGTAGTCACTATACAAAATAAGATTCGTTCTCCTGGGCCACACTTCTATAAATTTTATTCCTGACAAGAGCAGCAAAGGCAACAAAGAACAGTCTAGGGAGACATACTAGGAAACAATAAACAGAGTATTAAAAAGCTTGCAAAAGGAGAATTATCCACTTTGAAGCAGCACAGCCTCTGCCATACTGCTTCCACCTTCCATTCAAAGGCAAATAAATTCTCCGTGACAGCTCCTAATGGCCTCCACAGTTGTTCACTGAACTTGCCCTCCAATTACAGGGTAATAAAGGGATAACAACCCTTGACTGACTAAACGAGGAGGTGGGTCCTCCCAGTAAAAGCATGTCTTTCATTACTTGCCCTTTTCTTTTGCTCAGCCAGCAAAGTAATATCTCACAACTACAACTAAATCTCTAACAATTAACGGACTAATATATCTTTATTCCACTCAAATCATTCCCTGGAGCATCACTGTGGTAATGTTCCAGACCTGGGTTATAGTTTGTTTAAAAGTTAGCAATGTAGTAATAACAACAACCACCCTTACTTCAAGTAAGCACACCAAGGCACTTGGTATTAGTCTCTATAACATCACGCCATCAGGTTTCTTTTTCCAGATTATTAAAAATTTTACACAAAACATAATTGTATTTCTGTCAAATGCCACTTTTCCTATTCATCTGCTGTTAGCTTGTTAAATTTTGGTCTCCCTCACAGGAGGCCACCTACATATATCCTGAAAATTTGAGAATTACATCTGTGAATACATCTGTCCCAACCTGCTTTTAGCTTGACATCCCTGCAAAGATGAATATAATCTAAATTTAGTTCATACAAACAGACAAGAATTTGCCTGGATAACCATGTTGCTACAGGTGAATTTCTGCCAAAAATAATTATTAAATTCAGATGAAAGTCTGTCTTGTTCTGTCCTATTTTCACATGTGCAAGCTTCTTTAAAGGCACTTGTGTGTAAAGAAGCGAGGGGTCTGATCCTCCTAAATTCTGAGATCAAAGATTATGTGACCGGTTTTTAAGGGTATTGATGTCCACCGCGCTTCAACATCACTTCAAAAGACTCTCACTGCATGGGGCACCAGACAAAAAAACAAGAGTTATTCAAGGCAACTGCACAGCTTTTAATTTCACTGGACACAACAATATTCTTATCTCAGCTGACTTAAACCAGTTGTCCAAAAGTGGTGCAACTCTTGCATAAAACAGTTATTATACAACCTTATGTTATTGCCTTACAGTGCATAGGAGCTGACTTACTGTAAATCAAAGACAAACCAGGCTTAAGCTAAACTCAGTGGCAGATGAAATAGTTCAATACAGGTGTTAAATCATTACAGATGCCTCATAGGAAGAAAGAAACCTCCTTATGCACAGTCCTCCTTGACACAGGAAAATAACGGCAATGCCCACCTCCCTCTCTCCAGGCATCCATTAGCTAGGATTTTTCTGTTTTACAAAGTTAACAGCTTAACAGGAATTTTAGAAAATGAAAGGCCAAGTAGCATGATTTCTAAAATGAAAACAACGTAAGAAATCAAAGTAATTTCTGAAATGATTTCACTAAGCAGCGCTGATGTTTGATTTTGTTTTCATGTTGATGAAGTCAACATGTTGATGTTGATTTCATTTACCCATCCAGATCATTGATTTTAGCACATCCTCTGCATATAAATGGGAATGAGCTAAATTAAAAAGGTAAATACACATTCTATCTAATAACTTCTGTGGTTTTTTCTAGATAGTTAGTATGTGACTAGCGATACTTTTGACAATTGATATTCTATTACTAGTTTTCCCTTCTGAAAGTAAAAACTAGAGCTGTTCATAGTTTGGGATGGGAAGATTTTTACACATACATGCTTCCTCCCACCTAGACACCTCAACTCAAAGAATTTACAAAGTTATTTCATTAAATTGGCACATGAACCACGATCCATTTATTCTATTTTCATCAACTATTTCATATATGTTGTAGAAATAATTCTATGGGAGCGAGCCCATTCAATTTCCTTTTTCACTTCCTTTTTTTTTTTGGAGTTTATCATCCTCCTCTTTGAAAATACCAGTGAGACTTTTTTGCACAAGAGTAACAGGGCTTGCTTTATCAACATTCTGAGGAAATCGGAATTTCACGTGAAGCAATTTTTTTCGTTGGTAGATGTTGACCAACTTCGTCATTGGAGTGTAGATGTATCTTTCCTCAGCAAGTTGTAAAAGAGTCTCTGACACATTTTATAACCAGGATAGTATGATGGGACATTGCTTTCTAACTTACAGTTCTTTTCTGCTGAATTTGTAACTGTTTCTCATACACAAATGTTTTTAAAACTCCTTGCAATTACAATACCATTTCCATCCTTCTTTCTACCAAAGAACAAAGATAAAAATATTGCCTTACATTTTCCACACACTTCACACTTCTCATACAATATGGTGTTAAGGAGTATAGATTGGATTATATGTACTGGCTGATCTTGTTTTACTGACTGTAGAACAGAGTGCTGTAAAATGTACATGTGTTGGTTATTAAGATACTGTGACAAGCTCTAGATACATAGCAAAATTTAAAAAAAAAAAAAAAAAA
>VYXH01004464.1:187856-203380 GCA_013397275.1 Burhinus bistriatus | reverse complement strand
ATCAGAGGGCTGTACCAGACCAATTAAACTTTAACCCTGAAAATTGGGCTGATTGAGTCAGTGGTTGCTATGGAAATGTTCATTTGATACATAAAGCTGTAATTTGTTTCCCCCTGACTTGCAGCTTCTCCTAATCCTCTCACCACCGGTAACTGCTGCCTTTTGCAAGGCATCCAAAAGGATGATGTGAGTGTCCTGTAACCTGCTTCAGGCAAAATAAGCTAGATAAGCTTAATAATTTTAACTGGTGACCTGAGCTAACTTGCCTGAATTTTTGCCTGAATGATAAGGGAGTGCTTGCATGAAGTAAGTCTGCTGACTCTGCTGGAGGTGGTAATACCCTGGCAGAGAGGCAGATGGCAAGTTTGGGTGGTTAATGTCATACTCTAGTTCAGCTTAACTTTGTACAAGATATACATCCAGTTGCTTTCATGTTTTTGGGACAAGGGCTATTCTTACATCTGGTTTTACAGTAAATTTATTACCAGGCTTTTATACCTGGCTAAAGCATGTTTTATAGCAGTCTAACCCAGACTGCATTCTTACCAATGCTTGCTTTAACCATTGGTTAGTGTCTGCTCATTGGAGGTGAGGGGGTAGGACAGGACGTATTTTGGGTTTTCTGAAGAACTGCACTTGTGGGAACACGTAGGTTTTCATTTTGACAGTTGGGACAGTAGGTACAATTTGGGAAGATGGACTATATCTGCATGCTTTATACTGACTTTAGCTCACCACAAATTGCTAGTCTCTTTCCTGGTCATCATCAGATGAATGATTTTTCTTTTTTCCTTTTTTCCCCTTTAAGGAAGGAGAACTGTACCTGAATTGCAGTTTCCAGTTTGAGGTTTTACAGCACAACAGAAGATTCTTGCTTCTTCTGCCTTGGAAATGAATGAAGCAAGTTCAGGTATTTATCTATTCACTGACTGCATGTCCAATCCATATATTGGAGAGGGACACAAGTTTTTAAAAATAGAGATAATGTCTTTTTTAAAAATCATTAGATATAATGAGAAAAACATACTTTTTTCTCCCCACCTCAACCCTTCAACTCTTCAATAAAAGCAGTATATTTCAGAGTTGAATAAAAGTTGAGATCAGATCCAAGTTGAGTTCAGAGTTTAATTAGATGTATGCCAGTGTGTCCTGGTTTAACCCCAGCTGGCAGCCAGGACCAGGCAGCCACTCATGCAGTTCTCCCCCTTCCCCCTTGGAAGGGCAGGGAGAAGAGGGAGAAAAGGAGGTGAAAATAGAGGAAAAAAACCTCATGGGTTGAGATAAAGGCAGTTTAATAGAACAACAACAGAAAAAGGAAAATAACAATAATAATCATGGTAAAAGAATATACAAGATAAAATAATACAACACAAGTCAATTTTACCACCCGGTGAATTGTTTGCCCAGCGCCTCTCAAGCAGTGATCGCAGATTCCTGCCCCGCCAGCCAACCCCCATTTATATACTGCGCACGACATCTACGGCATGGAATACTCCACTGGCCATTCCGTTCTTCTGTCCATGCTCCTTCTCGGCCTCTCTGGGAAGCTGAAAAAAGTCCTTGAGTAGTATAAACATCACCTGGCAACAACCAAAACAATTTGCATTATTGACATTCCTTTGGTACCAAACCTGAACCACAGCAACAGCTACAAAGAAAATTAACTCTGTCCCAGCTGAAACCAGGACACAGTCAGAGCATCTCAGGAAAACAGATCAGGCTGACAAAAAAGGTAGTAAGATGGCCATCTCTAAAGGTGGTCAGAGGAAAGCATAGCCTGTGGAATATGGACAAGATGGTTTAGGAAAAAAAAAAAAAGTGCATCTTTTAATACTGGATACAGGTATTTGCAAGAAGCCATCTATTGTAAAAGTTATAGCTGAGTTTGAGTTTTGTCATTCCTGCTGAAACCTGTTTGGAGGATTGTGTGCTGACCTGCATGAAGGGGAGAGGATGACGAGGGTGTACGTGTTCTGGGAGAGAGGCCAAAGTTGACTTGTAGCAGGGCAATAGGCCTCTTCTGTGCATTGTGTTCGAAACAAATCATCAAATCAAGTTGGCTTAAATCATACATGCTGCATTCTAAACACATATATGTGAGGAACTGAAAGAAAAAATGTGGTTGTAGAAGTTAATAGGTGTGGAAAAGAACTCTGCAAAGAAGTTCTTTTGGTGTCCTGAATACCAACAATTAGATTAGGTTTGAGGGAAGAATTGTCTACGCCTCGCTTTAGGAACCAAGGCTACATCTTTGTGGTGAAGACAGGACAAGCACATTCTGAACCACTTATTTTTACTGACAGAGGATGCTATCTGGTTGTAAGGAACCTGATCTTTATGGGAGGTTATCCTATCACAATTTTCTCCTGTTTCGTAACTGTTGAGATAAAAAATGAAAGCATTCTTTTTTTGGTTGTGTGTATAATCTGCTGCATCCATAGTTGGGCTTTAACATATGTTATTTATGTTGTGATGACTAATTTAAAATCCATGCCTAACCTACTGTGGAGTAGTTCTGTTTGTACAACTCCAAATAAGCAGGAATGCCAAGTAATAGAATGCACTTCACTGCTGAACAATTAAACATGAGTCTTGTATTAACTGGGATGCGTCCTTCAGAAAGAACTTAGTGTCACCTTTATCTTGTGAGGTTCTTTGGTTAATTGGCACGATTTTTTCTTAATTGCAGTCTTAACTGATTCAGCTGGAAGCTTTTGCATTGAATAGAATTGATAATGTTGATAACATTTGGAAACCCTAGAGCTAATTCATATTGAAATAATTTTACAGTCCCAGAGAATGGAAAGCCTAATTCTGTTTTGTAACATTAAATAATCCTGTGTGTGTTCTTAAAAAGTAATGCGTGTCACATAGCCTTGGAGGCTGGTAGTTATCAACTGTTATTCCTTTTGAGGATTAAGATTGGAGCTCTAAGCCAGCACCTCATTAAAGTACTTAACCAGCTCTTTCAAAGCTTGATGGCTTCCAACTGGAAACTTAAATAACTCTGTGATAAGGGAGAATCAATAGAAACATTGTGAGCAGTCTATATGTGTGTTTGTTTTAAAAGTATGGTAATCATGAGAACTGTCAAAATGCAACGGAGTTAAAACACTTGTTCTACTTTTACTTTGCCGTAATGGCAATCTTTCTTGACATGAATATTTAGAATTATCAAATCCATGGTATAACTGAATGACAGTCACAACCAGGCATCCCAAGACACTCTGTGTAACTCAGGATGGAATTTAAAGGAGCTGCTAGTCGTAAATATGTCCACAAATTTTAGTTTGTCATTTCATAAAAGCTAATTCTGTCTGTAGTGCTAAACTATTTACTTGCTGGCATATAATTCTGGCCTTGAAAGGGAAATTTTTATGTAAATTACTAGTCATGAGCCAAAACAAATAAGGTTGTTGTGCATACATTGGAAAGTAGAGAAACCCGTGACTTGGTGTTACTGAAGACATTCACCTAGGTTGTTCATAATTGCTCAAAAAAGGTGCACGTCTGAAGCGCACATTGAACCTAATATATTACGTGGAATGGGTAGTCTGGGGAGGAGTGCCTGGGATGGTAAATGGTCTGTCAGTATAGAAGCTTGACTAGTCAGTTAACTCCTACTTGAAGTGTGCCATGTGGTCAGTTGTAGAGAGTTTGTCCATTTGCAGAATGAAGTTCTTTTTCCTGCTGGGAGAAATCCATTTTTCTGTGGATCTCCTAAAAGTGGATTTTGGCCAGACTTCACGAGACCAAGCTGACATTGACAGTGCTGCAGGCTCCCCTAAAGAGCTAGGTACAGAGGTTACTTGTCTCTCCACTGGAATGGAAGTCATGAAGGCAGAACATACATGCTTAGACATGAGTACTTTTTTTGTCATTCCTAGCTATATGTCTAAGTGCTGAATAATGTAGCGAAGTGCTGAACTCTTTTACTCTCTAAACCTTTAAAGACTTTAGTGGTATAATTTGGTGTAGTAAAGTTGTGTTAAAGCTCCTTGTCATGTAGCTATCCAAAGAGATACTATTTCGTACTCACTGGTGATCTGATACCTTTAACCAGCTCTGAAAGATGGAAAAAAAAAAAAAAAAAAAAGAATTTGATATACTTCTGAAAATTATAAGGAACTACTCATACTGGGGAAAAAACAGAGGTCTAAGGAGCTTTGATATGCTTTTCCTTTAGAGAGCTGCAGTATGTTCTGTATTGGGTGGAGATTATGCAGCTGTTTTTATCCTAATGTTAACATATTAGGTTACAGGAATCTTTCCACTTAATTGAGCAAACACAGGAGAGTGTTTATGTAACTGAAGATCTGCAGTTGCCAGTAGAATTAATTAGGAGAGAAATAATTAGGCAAACAGTAGTGTCCAAATGGTCCTAATAGAAAAATGTATTGCAATCCCAATAGAAATTTCATTAATGTTGTTATTTGTGATGAGCTATGCCTTTTGCAGTACCATAAAGGGAGACAAATGTGGAAGAATCTCAGTGGGGTGTCAGCTTGGGTATGAAGCAGAAACAATATCAAGGTTTTAAGCTGTCTGGTCTCGTTATTGTCACTTAGTCACAGCCGCAACTCTGCTATCTGCTTAAAAGCCTTCCTTGATTGAATGAGCCACTTTATCATGAAATAGGTACAAAAGAGAAAATTTCAGGTTAGTACTTGTTATAGAATTGTTGGTTCATGTATCAGAAACAGGTTGTCTTTTATGCCGAACAGATAACCGAGTAACAACTGAGACAAATTAAGCTTATTTCAAATACTTTCGCTTGAATTCAACAAATTACTGGTTCAAAGAATGGAAAAGTTAATGAGCATATTATCTAGACTTTCCATTGTAATATTACTCATACAGTGGAATAAAAGAAAGATTAATTAATGTGATGTCATATTTATAGTGGCTGTTCTAGGAAGTAGTCTTTTTGGTTCCTGGTCTGTAGTAGCAAGTTCTGTCCTGTGGTCAGTGAGGGAAAATATCTTCGACATAGTTCTCCAGGGGAAGCTGAGGGTGGGTGCTATAACAGAGAAGTTGAGTTTTCCCTATTTTCCCTTTGTTTTGTCATCTGATGATTTTTTTTAGCTCTGTTACAAATTACTGTATTGCATTTCTCTCTACAACAGTGTACAATACAGAGTGGCTTTCTCAAGCTTGTTTCTGCTTAAGGGTAGGAAGGCTCTGCAGAGAGATCTGGACAGACTGGATTGATGGGCTGAAGCCCTGAAGGAGGTTTAACAAGGCCAAGTGCCGGGTCCTGCACTTTGGTCACAACAACCCCAGGCAACGCTACAGGCTTGGGGAAGAGTGGCTGGAAAGCTGCCTGGCAGAAAAGCATCTGGGGGTCCTGGTGGACAGCCGGCTGAACATGAGCCAGCAGTGTGCCCAGGTAGCCAAGAAGGCCAATGGCATCTTGGCCTGTATCAAGAATAGTGTGGCCAGCAGGAGTAGGGGAGTGATCGTGCCCCTGTACTCAGCGCTGGTGNGGCAGATCTGGTAGAGTAGGGTCAATGGTTGGACTGGATGATCTTAAAGGTCTTTTCCAACCTAAAAAATTCTATGATTCATGGGTGCATTGGAATGGTATATATCACTAAAAAATATTGTACTGTGAGAATACCTTTTATCAAAACCTATGAGTAAAACCAAAGCATTTCACCAACAATCAGAGATTCCAGCTTGGGAAAGAGGTAAGTGTTACTTCCTCTGAAATAAGCTTCTCCATGCCTTCTATCTGAGGCATGGAGAGGTTAAGGGAGCTGTTTAAGTGTCACAAATACTATCTCAAGGAACACTGGTAAGATAAATTGTCTCATATAACTCCAGTTTCTAACAAAATTGGAATAATGGCCTTCATTCCTCTACCAGTGAGGTACAGTGCCATCCTGATTTGAACTGTTAACAGGACTTTGTTTTGGTTTTTGATCAATATGTGCTAACAGCTGAGTAGTGTATGATGTAGTAAATTCATTTTATTTTTAGTGACAGGTAAATTAATCCACATCAAAATGTTTTAGGTGGACAACTCTGGAAAACTAGTGCTTGTCTTTGTCATAGTGAAGGTTCACAATAACAGTTGTGTGCATTTTGTATTTATCTGTTCCACTTCCCCTGTTAGCTATAGTTGCTGAAGTTTTTAATTAGCTTGGTTTCCTGTTATGGTAGCAACTGTGGATAAATATCAGTTAAACAGGCCTCTTATTTATGTGCATTTTTTTAAAATCTGATGATACAATATTCATTCATTCTGGATTCCTGGGGCCATGTTCAGACACACATATCTCTTCCTTAGTAAAGACAGACAGACATCCAAGTTAGATTTTTGTGACTCTTACTGTAGACGGTATGTATGAACACAGGGTGCAGAGAAGAGATGGAAATAGTTCATAGAATCATAGAATGGTTTAGGTTGGAAGGGACCTTGAAGATCATCTAGTTCCAACCCCCCTACCAGGGGTAGGGAGACCTCCCACTAGACCAGGTTGCTCAAAGCCTTACCCAACCTGGCCTTGAACACTTCCAGGGATGGGGCCTCCACAACTTCTCTGGGCAACCTGTTCCAGTGTCTCACCACCCTCACAGTAAAGAATTTCTTCCTAATATCTATTCTAAATCTACCCTCTTCCAGTTTGAAGCCATTATCCCTCGTCCTATCACTACATGCCCTTGTAGAGGGCCTTCCCTCTCCAGCTTTCCTGTAGGCCCCCTTTAAGTACTGGAAGGCTGCTATAAGGTCTCCCCAGAGCCTTCTCTTCTCCAAGCTGAACAAGCCCATCTCTCTCAGCCTGTCCTCATAGCAGAGGTGCTCCAGCCCTCTGATCATCTTCGTGGCCTCCTCTGGACGCGCTTCAACAGGTCCATGTCCTTCTTATGCTGGGGGCTCCAGAGCTGGATGCAGTACGGCAGGTGGGATCTCACCAGAGTGGAGTAGAGGGGCAGAATCCCCTCCCTTGACCTGCTGGCTATGACTCGTTTGATGCAGCCCAGGATATGGTTTGCCTTCCGGGCTGCAAGTGCACATTGCTGGCTCATGTTGAGCTTCTCATCCACCAGCACCCCCAAGTTATCTGACTATGGGTCTTTGAACATGGTCTGGATGAGGGCCAATGCTCTGTACTTTACTGTCCAGTCCAGCTTACCTGAAAATATGGGATTCTGATTTCTTATAATACACTGAATTTGATGCCATTTATTAGCTAATTGCTTGTAGCGTTAATGGCAAAATCTTCTTTTGATGCTTTCTAAACACAGCCCTTTGGTACTCTTGCCCAGAATTTCTAGGAGGGTGTACAAAAGAGCTGTGCAATGAGTGAGCAGCCAGACCGGTGTCTCTGAAAGGAGCTGGTTGCACTGTGCATCCCAGAGCAGCACTTCCAACGCCTGCAACACGTGCAGCAGTTATATCCAGTATGTCTGGGGAGCACCAAACACCTGCGTTAGGGACACAGCAACAGTGACAGACATGCGGCAACTCTGATCCATACCAAAAATGCCAGTTGTTATGCAGTTAAAGAAGGGTTGCTTCTCTCTGTGGTGTTGTTGAACAAAACATGTGACGTGTTGTGCTGTACAAGCATGACTAACACCAGTATTTTCAGAACCTGTGAGATCTACTGGCATGAAGGATCTCTTCACAGCCAGCATATATTGAACGTGGAATTTGCCTCTTGCTTGCACAGAAAGTGCAAGTGAGACAGAGCTGGACAGAGCTGTACTGCGGAACCCTTAGCACTATCGGAATCCTAGAAATCTGGGAGAAAGAGAAAATAAACCTTAAGCCCATCCAGAGAAGCAAGCAGAAAACTTTTTTCTTTGAGTGCTTTTTTTTTTTCTTTCTCACCAGAAAGCAAACACTTCCTGAAGGATTCGGACATTAGCTCAACCTGAATTTTAAAACTTTTTTCCAGGCATTTTTTTTTTTTTCTTTCTCACCAGAAAGCAAACACTTCCTGGAGGATTCGGACATTAGCTCAACCTGAATTTTAAAACTTTTTTCCAGGCATTTTTTTTTTTTCTGATATCTGGAAGTATTTTTTTGAAGTAGAATCCAGGCTAATGCAAGGACAAGGACGGTAGATTTTGAATAATGGGGAAATTGAAAAAATCTGGGACACAATGGGAGTCTGATTCAGAATTAAACAAGCAATAGAAAATTAGTGCTGGAGAGTACTTCCCAATGCTTCAGGCAAGGTAAACAGCTCAGGCGGAGCATAGGTCTGCATAACTATAACTCTTCTCTGTTGTGTCTCAGCTGACGAGCATCCTCCCTCTAGCCCTCCTGGCTCTGTGGCCTGCTTTGCCTTTTTCACCACTAAATCAGAGAAGAAAAATCACATCCAATTTGTTAAGCCATTTCTACTGTAAAACTCTCATGCATTGGCTATCATTTTCTTATAAAATCACAGAAGGGGAAAAAAAAAAAGAAAAAGAAAAAAAAAAAACAGTGGAGAGGCCAATGGCTGAAAAATCAAAAAGGGAAAAGAAGCGAAGATGAGAAAGTGAAAAACTTGCAGGTTACTTCAGGAGGAGACTGTGAAGGAAGGTGTTCAAAGGGCAGGTGTGTTTAACTAGATCAAGTTGAAGTTGTACTTTAACAGAAGTTAAAGTACTGTTGATACTTTTTTGCCCCTTTTCCTTTTTCCCAGTAGTAAAGGCTTGAGCCTGTCGCTCAGCCTAGGGACAGAGCTGCAGGCGTCACGGGGAAGCAAACCGCTCGCCCTTTCTGATCCTTACCTGTGCTGGGTCCTTGTGCCTCGCTGCTGCCCAGGATTTCTCATCTCCGTTTAGCGTCTCTGACAACTCTTCCAAATAACATTCAACAGGTTAGGAAACATTGATCCAGTAAATAAAAAGCAGGTCACCTCTCAGAATCATGTGCAAATCCCATGCAAGTTGTTTCCTAAAATTAGAGGCTGTGTTAGTCTTTTATTTATCTGTTGTTTCCCTAAGTAAGAATTCATTCTAACCTGAAATGGAGTTATAATACATGCAGTCACCACTGTGGCAAGTATTTACTCTGTGTGGCTGGCATTTACAGATGAACAAAACCTGCACCAGGCAAATGTTGCCATCTGTTTCCTAAAGCTTTACTTCTGTGCATTCAGCGATGGGCATCATGCAGACCTAGAACTGAAGAAGTGCTTGTAACAGTTTTTGTTCCACTCTCTCCTTCTCTTTCCCAGATACTGCAAACTGTTATGCATTTAAGGTATGTTTTGGAGAGTTTATATTCTGATGTGTGAAACCTTTAGCTTACCTTGGGTTTGGCCACTTTATTTATGAAGGCAAAGCAGTGCAGTAGTTTAAAGTTTTATAGGATTAGAGACGAATTGTCTCTACTCCAAAAATTGATTTGCAGGAATCTCTTCTGTAATTCTAACTAGTATTATGGTGTGCTAGATAGGCCGTCATGAACTAATATGAATACAAATTTGCAAATCTAATATATTTTATTATAAATGAAGAAACTGGTTAATGTAGGGAATTTAGTTTAAAGAAGCTTTTCAGTGGAGCATAGTGTTGGCTCAGCAGGTTTACTGAGCCACTGAAAGTAGTTAAATATAGAATCATAGATTGGTTAGAGTTGGAAGAGTCCTTGAAGATCATCTAGTCCAACTTCCCCCTGCCATCGGCAGGAACACCTCCCACTAGACCAGGTTGCTCAAAGCCCCATCCAGCCTGGCCTTGAACACCTCCAGGGATGAGGCCTCCACAACTTCTCTGGGCAACCTGGGCTAGTGTGTCACCACCCTCACAGTAAAGAATTTCTTCCTAACATCTAATCTAAATCTCCCCTCTTTCCATTTAAAACCATTACCCCTTGTCCTACAGCTACACTCCCTGATCAAGAGTCCCTCCTCATCTTCCCTGTAGGCCCCCTTTAGGTACTGGAAAGCTGCTATAAGGTCTCCCTGGATCCTCTTAAAAAAAGGAGGGAATTTTGGAGGACTAAATGCAGAAGATGGAAAATTGTAGGCGTACAGGGACAAACTCAGCCCCAACAAATATAGACACAGCTCTTTCTGGCTTTGCTAGGAGCTGCGTTCCAGTCAAAGCTGAATTAGGTCCAAAGTGTTGGTGTAAGGCTATGGTAGCACTAGAGTAGACCTGCCTTGCATAAGGTTAGGCTACAAGACAGTGCTAAAGCTCTTCTGTCCTAAATAACTGTGGGAAAATGGGTAATAGTTAAGTGGCCTTAGAATAGTTCCATATTTTTGACAATTGTTAAATGTTTATAGTGCTTCCTGTATGAAATATCTGATGTGTTAAATCACAAAACAGTAGAACAAAGAGGGGGCATAAATTTAAACTACTTAAAAGAAAGTACTTTACGCAACAGACTCTGTTCCTTGCCCCAGTAAGACACTGTAGGGGCAGACTGTATCAGGTGGTCTAATCAGGAATTAGACAACTTCGTGATGACGGATCCATAAATTAATGGGAATGGTTAGCATAACAACAGTAGATGTTGGGGCAATATGAGGGGAATGGATAGTAGAAAGCAGGCAGATGTGTGCTTTCTTCTGGACAGCTTCTATTGCTGCTCTTGGAGAACAAATGCTGAGCTGAATGCACCACTGGTTTGACCAATAATGTATTTCTAGTGTTCTTAAACTCTGCTACTCTGTTATTTTTAAGTTTTTAATTGAAAATGGCAAGTTCCTGTTATTGCTGAAGTCAGCGAGTTGATGATCATATCCAAACAACATGAAAGTGAAGCAGTTTCTTGTTGCGATGACCACCATTTCTTACAGTCCTACCCAGACCAAGTTTTGGTGTGCAGAAATTGTAAGGAGAACAAGGCAAGGCAAGATGTGGAGGAAAGGGGACAAACAGGTGATCTTTAGGAACAGAAGGGAAATGAGGGGGAAGGAGAAAGTTGGAGCAGGAAGATGCTAAAGCAAATGGAGTAATACGAACACAAGAAACAATTTCCAGAAGATAGAGATACGAGTAATCACTTCTGATCACTAGTGAGAAGGCTTGCTTGCACTTTTTAAGACTGGATTTGTATCCCTAAAATGCCAGAAGCCTGGCAGTTTTCCCTCAAAAGCTGTACGTTCCTGAAGGGGCGGGGGGGAGGAGGGGAGATTCTCCTCCTAAGCTTCCTCCTCAAATGAAACCCAAAATAATCAATGAGTATAAAATCAGTAATAAAAGCAAATCTTACTATTTTTGGAGCGTCCAACTCAATTTTATTTTTTTTTTTAATAATAGAATTTGGTGTTGATATACTGGATACTGGCCTATAAAGCAATCGGCATACACACCAAAACTTGCATTGTTTGACTGGCAAGGGTAGAGTAAATGTGGCGTTGCCTTTTCCTGGCCCTTTAGGAGCAACTTTCCTCATTAAAGGTTTAGCAAAGAAATAATCCGTGCATGCTTATTGCTTCTTTCATGCTTGTATGCTTTTTAATGGTAATAAAACAGTACATGTCTTAGATCCAAAGGCAAACCGGATTCCTGCATGCCTGACTCATTTCTCCTCTCTGGACAAAAAAGGGAAGCATCAAACCAATATGTGAGGCTGTCTAATGTTCTGGAAGGCTAATACCTTTACCACTGCACCTCTTATGTAGATATCCTTAGATAGATGTCCAGTACTGTCCAATTTTTGCAGTAATTGGTTACAGAAGGGAAAAAAAAATGCGTTCTCATGTGCATAGGGAGAATTTCTTGATGGTCTGAAATGTGTAACAGGGCTTTTCTTATCTGTAAGATGGACTGAAGCAGGTCTTGAGACATGGTAAGATTTGTTTTTTCTCATAACATGGGTTAGCTAAATAGGGATGCAGAAAAACTGAACTAAGGAGCAATCAGAATAAAAGGACCTCTTTTAATCCAGTATTTCCTTCGTATTTGTGAGACCTACTAAAATTTTTCGTTACTTATGCATGTGCAGCTCCTCTGGTATTGAGTGCTAGTATAGATGGATCAGGACTAAACTATGATATAAACCAGGTAATAAGCAGCTTAGCAGTTGGATAACTCACATTGATGCAATGTGTATAATATATATTATACTGAGAGAAAAGTAGGAAATTTCCTACCTCTGAAACTTAGTAACTGGTAGTGGTCAATGTTAGTGTCAATGGTTAAGAATAAATAGCTTGTTGGGATGTGTGTGTTTGAGGTTTTTTTCCCCTTTGGAAAGCATTTGTGGCAGCAACATAAACTTAGGTAGGATCCCAAACTCAATGTTTATAATAGCGACAATGCCCTTTAGAATCACAATAATCATCATCGCACTCTACTTAATTTCATACATAATCAGATGGTAACACCTTCAGTTGAAATATTAAAGCTATTCAAATATGTTTTAATAGCAGTCACAGATGTCTAACACCCTACTTTTCTGAAAAGAGTAAGTAAGCAAAATTCTTCCTTAATCTACTTACAAAATTGCATGAATACTAACTTTGTACTAATATCCAGTTTTCAGTAAGGATAGCACCTCTTTGTGTGTGCTTGTAAAGCTTAGCACTGCAAGTGCTTTAATACAAGCTACCGAATAATAACATTGGCCCAAATATTTTGAAATATATATTATTGATTATTTTTCTTTTCATTTCTAGCTTTGTCTCTTAAGGATCATGTTGTTGCACACGTCCTGTTATCTGTCCCTTAGAATAATTTCTAGAGCCAAGAGAGATGTAGAGATCTCAAAGATAGGACACATCAATCATTTCTCTTCTGAAGAAGGAAAAACACACAGACAGACTGATGCTGTATTAAAGAATGCGATATGAACTCAACCTGTGGATCAAAGAATCCACACCAAAAAAAGCCACGGATTTAGCTCTCAGTTCCAGTTTCTCTGCTATGTCAGTTTTCAGACAGTCATCAGAAAGGGATGAACTCATAATGCAGAATTGTGATAAAAATGTTGAAAATAATTCGGTCAACAACTAGGCATAAGCCTACTGGAAAACAGGCTTCAGTAGTCTTGCTGTTTAAAATGATGAATTTTAGCTGTAACTATGATATGCACTGCATTTCTTCCACAAAAGGAGATTGGAGTGATATGACTGTAATACGATAGGAAAATGTTGTCACCCTCCCTCTTCCCCCCCTTGTCAAATCATTATAAAACAGTTTTTTCTGTCTATAGTGTGTATTAATGAGGACTACCAGAGAGTAGTTGTGAGCTTATTTTTCTTTCTGCTTTTTTTCACGTTTGGAAGCAAGTACTTTTTGTCTGTTTACAAATTGCTGAATTTAGTTTTATGTTGTTACATAAAAAACGGTAAATCTAACTTGACACTTACTTTCAGGTAATCACAGGAAGCTTTTTACTTGGCCAACATTGCAACATTTGAAATATTCCTTCCTTCCTGATACTGAACCTAAGTTTTCTCTATTTTAAAATGACATTTAGTTGCCTTTTCTTTAGAGCCATCTTGTTGGCAGCTGTTACATTAAAAAGGGGAGACATGGAATTCGTTGCAAGTGATCTATTGTGAAATTAATTTACAAACCAAATAACTTTTAGTTACAATGAAGTAATCTTAGTTATATAAAATAACCATTCTAGGTACAAGACATTTTCAAGTACAAGTCACCTGTAATCTTACATGACAAAATGCAGAGACTAAATTTTTACATAATAAATTTTTAGATAGTATCAGTGACTCATAAAGAGAAACTGGTTAGAAAGTCTGCAGAAGGAGATGCAACCCTTGCAATAATTCTGCACGGATCACAGGGTTGATCAGTGTGAGAAAGAGATGATTAGGCTAGAAGTCTTCAGTTCAGAAAAGAGACAACTTGGGATGTGACAGAGGTTACAAAACTATTAGTGAGATTAGATTGAGATTAGATGAAGACTAGCTGATCAGCACCTCTTCCATTGCAAGAACTTTGGAGACATCGCATAGCAATACATGGTAGACTTGTGAAGCTTCTTTGCAGAGGATATTAAAGGTCTACTTGTGTTGAGAGTGAAGTGGTATATGGAATAGAAATTATGCTGAGGACTGGTAAATGTAGGGAGGCACATCTGACTGAAGGTTCCCTGGGACGAAAATAGTTACCATTTGGAAGAGCATTTGGGGAAAGTGTTGTATATTTGTAATTTGTGCTTTGCCCTTCCTCTTTCTTACAGTTTTATACGGCAATGGTGAAGACAGTATGCCAGTCCAGCTTTTGGTCTGACTTGATCGAACTGATCTCAGTTTTGTATGTTATGTCCTGATTTGGTAAATAAGACAGAATGTGACCCTGAAGTAGATTTTGAATATGATTTTGTTGGTTTTGCCACGCAGAAAGACTGCTGGATGTTTAAACCACAGTAAACGCAGTAAGGCTTAAAGTAGGTGCCGCGCAGCTAGCTTGTAACCATCTGTCTTCATGCTTCTGCTGACAGATTCCATGATCAAGAATGTGGGCACTGGGGGTAGTCAGAGGATCACTTCATTGTGCATGGCAGGTACGCAGCAGCATCTTTCACTGATCTGGTAAATGGACTTCAGTAATGGAGTTAAGCCACTTCTTTGTAGAAGTGACCATGCTCCATCCAAGTCTGGATTGGGAAGCCTGTAGAAACAAATTGTCTAAATACAGGAGGCAAAGAATTTTCTCTCCAATGTTTCCCAAAATGGGAAGTGGGTATACTACTCTAGAAATGGCACAAGAGATACTCAGAAAGGGCACAAAAGCAGATCTAGATCTGGAAGCAGCACAGCTTTGTCAGCACGGTTGCTGCTTTTTGGGCGAATTAGGGACAGGAACGGAATGACAGAGTTCATTTGTGGAGAGAAGAGGGCTTGAGCAAGATAATTAGGAACTGCTGGCCTAGGCAGGCCTCTGTGATAGTAACAAAGAGGAAAAACTCTACTTTGTGCCCTTAACTTGGGAGCAGATAGCACTGCTGCACTGACTCAGTTGTTAAGGTCAGGTGACTTAATTTTTTTACCACTGACTTGACTCTTGCAAGAACCCTTGAAATAGTAAAATTAGCATATTACCGTGATATTTTGGGGCCTCCTACTCTTATTGAAGCAAAGATTATTGACTCAGTTTCCAGCTGAACTGGGCTCTCAAGTGGAGTGCTTGCGGATACTGGTAGGACAGTACTTCCGCAGGACTTCCCTGTTTGAAACTTCTTAACCTGACTAATATGCTCAGACATGCCAGAAGGAGGCTTTTTTTTTTTTTTTTTTCCTTGGCAGGTGTTGCTGGCTTATGTTTAAAAGAACTGTTCTGGAGCTTGGAATTTTAATTATTTGGAATCAACTTTTAGTTAAATTGTTGCTATTAAATAAAGAATTCATCTTCTGGAAAAGACGTTTAACTGGCTGGGAATAATTCTGCTAGAGAGTGTATTTATTTATTTCAGTTTAAATCTGTTGCTGGTAGGCTTTGGGTTTCTCTTCCTGAAGAAACATGAGGAACAGGGGTAGAAACAGAAGAATAACATAAATAAAATTTTTATTCTGAACTAATTGTCTTGTTCTGAATTGCATTTTATCTTTTTCACTACAAAATTTCATGATAGAGGGATCATTAATATTAAAGATAAC